>CM041631.1:68997731-69032315 GCA_023333625.1 Bothriochloa decipiens
TGCAGGTACGAGTGGATAGGGTTGTCACCACCTGCCACCTACCCCTCTACACGTGGGCGCGCGCAGTATATGAAGGTAGACCCCAACCTAGACACCACGTCTATTGTTGACACCACTAACACCACTTAAGCTAGGTTGTCATCCCCAGCATGGTGCCAGAGGTGCTGGTATTAAATGCATATGCTTTCTAGAAATGAATAGAGAATCCCCAAGCACATAGATAATACCGATATAGCATTTTAACCGAGAGTAATCTAGGTATTGTTATTTATATTTTACCACTGGGAAGGGAATGCTTATGGATAATGAGTAATGAGCACTGCATGTGATAATGGAGAGCTTAATTGTGTCTTTATCTATCTTCTCATACAAGGTAAGTGTCACATAAAATAATAATATATAGATATGAATGGTAAGTAACAAAGGATAAATGAGAGCACATATCCATATAAAATAATGATAATCATCTCAATAGAGTACTCTAAGTTTATAACACTAGCATGGACTAGGATTATCTATAAGAATAAATCCCAAGTTATTCTAACTATAAAGTCAAAGAATATAATGATTAGTGCAAGTACACCTAGCAATCATGGCGAAAAAAGGTTACATCTATGCATAGTGATATTACCAAGAAAGATCATGAATAGAGAAATCACTTCCATGTAATAATGGTGTTCTATTAGTCCTATACTCGGGAGAAGGGCTACAAAGGACTCAACAGGACTGTCACTCCTGCGATCTACCTCGCAATCCAAAATATAGGGTGTAATCGCAGATAAATACAGCCTAGGCACCACACCTACACAATATTTATCACTCACCCATCGATCTAATGAGCAAGCGCTATACGATCCTATGCATAAATATAATTCTAATCCAACCACACTAAGCATATAATCAAAGTAAACTAAGAATAATATAATTGAGGACATAAGCAAATAGGGCAAAGTCATTTCTGATATATTAGAATAGAATAAAGTACTATTCATAGTACCAAGAACAATAATGAATATTACAGTAAAGTAGAAGAAATTACCAAGAACGCTGACAGATCCGGACTCCAAGCTAGACTTGACTCCCTCTAGATCTATTCCTATATAGCTATACTACTAAACTATGGAGCTCTAATTGAGATAGTGGCTCTAGGGCTTATCTGGAGTTGAGGATGAATTCTCCACATAAATTCTTGAATGAATTAGGGTTTCTCCATGGGCCAGAGGCCTTGCTTATATAGCCCACTAGGATGCACCACAGCCCTCGGATCAAACCGACCTAAATGGACGCTTCATATTGATCCTCAAGGTCGGTGGAGGTAGGATCCGCGAGGTTGCTCCTGAATGGTGGAGCTGGCCGGGCGGCCGCCCACGTGGCATGGGCGCCTGCCCATGCTTGGCTGCCATGTGGGCCTAGCTTCGCAGGGGTGCCTCCTCGAGTCTTCTAGAGTATTCTTGAGTTGCTGGACGTGGTATTCTCTCTATGTAAATCCGACATGTGGACCTCTTTTGGTTCTTTTCTGATAACCCCCTGCAGAAATAGACAATCACCAAAACTCGTAGAATTCTGTTAGTGTAACCCCTATAACTAGATGGTATTTATGTTTTAATCCTTTCTTATGTTATGTTGACGGTTTAAAATTTATACTTATATAATGTCAACAAACTCCCCCAAGCTTACCTTTTGCTCGTCCCTGAGCAAAGATAGACTTAGTGATGGATCAGGAGTTGCTACAATGCTTTCACGCCTCATAAGTTCACATGTCTTCAAACAAGAACTCTCCTCCTGATTAGAGTGAACTATTCTGACTCAAAACTTACCCATATTACCTTTCACCATAGGGCTTGTAGCCGTTACTTGGGTCTTGAGCAGTTGAAAGACAGAACGGTCAAGTCAAGCACTATGTTTCAAGCTCTTTGATCAACTATTATTCCAGAGTTTTTGTAAGATTTTTAAATAAAACTCAGAGATTCGTTGTATAACCCTTTCAAGTCTCTTATTTGTGGTATTTCTGAATCCTCTCCAAGGCAAGTGTAAGATATGCCTTCTCTCTTCTCTCAGAATATGTGGTATTTGTGGAACTAAGGCATAGTGAGGTTGCCTTCTCTCTCTCACCCTATATCTAATAGGCTTTTGTGAAGTTCATAGGTGAGGAGACAACTCAAAACCTATATGCATATATTGCGCAATTAAACCATGGATCTAGAGAAACTAATCATACAATCAAGTCACATGTGCATGTGAATGAGGGGAAAAGTACGGACAGGCCCTTTGTAAGTGTAGCATATTATATGATTACTACAATTCTACTTACATAATGAAATTTTATTTTTTCTGGGGATGTAATGCTGATGCAATTTGGTCGGCACCAAAATCCTATAACTTTTTTTGATAATAATAATAATAATAATAATAATAATAATATTATTATTTGAGCATTATTAACTTTTATAAATTTAAAGAGAATAAGAAAATTGGTGCATAAAGTATATATACAAGATATTGAATTTTTCCTTGTAAATTTGCACGTGGTAACATATGCTTATTTGGAATTTAAGGATCATGGACACGTGTTAGCTCGAATGGTAAGTGATCCCAGTAAAGACAGAAATGTGTTTTAAGTTTTCAGAAAAAAACATATTAGTGGCTCAAAATTATAAATAAATTCTTTACACGAATAAAAATATGGAACGGAATGAATGGGATTTTAAATTTACAAGCAAAAAATGCAATGGTAAGCTATTATCGTCACCTTTCGTTCAATGGTCGAGCCACATCAAGCGTTGAGCATGCACCGTGGGGTCCCTGAGACTAAAAACCACATTCTCTTTCACATTTGGACATGTTTTAAAGTGGCTTTAGGTTGAGACAAAATTCCTAAGAGCAGTCAAGAGGTCTTTGATCTTTGGCTTCTCCTTCAAAAGCTCAGCATTACCATTTCAAATTGCTTATGTTCTCAGTTGTTATGTGTGGGGTTTATGGACAATTTGCAAGAACATGTGTACTCAAGATCTTCTCTATGCTGCAAAACTGGCGTATACTGCTGAAGGTGGAAGATGCCAAATGCGTGGACCGCAAGATCGATCGGGACCGTATAAAGACGTGGTTTCTGGAATTCCTCCATCGACGTGAACAGCGCGCGGCCTTCGTCGACCAGCGCATTGAGCACGCCGATGAAGGTGATGTCGGTCGGCCAGTGCCCCTGCGCCCGGAGGTCCCCGAACGCCTCCCGGCTGTACCCGTGCATGGCGTACCCATTACTGATCGTGGCGCTCCACCCGACAACGTCCCTGCCACACTCTGGTCAACACTACAGGCTCGACACATGCACAATGACACCACTTCATCTCTCCAAGGACGCTATGCGCGGCACGACTCTACAGCTAGAACGCCAAAACAACATTAAAGTAATCGTGGGTTCGTGGCCAACCGCCAACGCATTTACGCATCCCTTGTCTAGGCGTGTGTATTGCTCGAATGCAACAAATGTTCCAGAGGAGTACAGGACACCTTCTCTATCGATGGCGATATCCCACTTCCCTTGGCCGGATAGGATGGCATGTTGGGGACAAAATGGCTCGGGTCGTTGGGCCCAATCGGATTTAGGATCACCACCTAATTAAGTTGCCGCGGCATGGCGGGTCAGCCTAGCCCAGCTTTATAGGCCTGCACCAGCGGCAACCTCCTGGAGGCCCTGCTCGCCAAGTTCTCCACCATCTTCGCCAAGCCACATGGCCAGCCGTCTCCTCCCTCCCGTGACCACGACATCACCTTGGTGCAGGGCTCACAGTCGGTGGACGTATATATATGGCCATTCGGATACCTGGCGGCGATCGAGGGTTGGAGCGCAAGTGCCGCCATGCATGGATATGCTTGACTAATGCTCTTTATTAGAACCAAAGAGCAAGCAACATGTAAGTAGGCATCGTACCAGTGACACCTATAAGTAATGGTTATGTCTTAGAATGGATGTCCATGAACCTGAGCATTGGACCAAAAGCTACGGTGGCACTATTTTAATCCATATGACTGGATGCTCGATGTCTACTATTGCTCGCCGATTTCTCGTGACATAAATACGCCTAAGAGGACCATATATAAATACTTCACCAGACACACATTACTTAACACAAGACATCTCATATTATTTATTCGTATTAGATATATTGAGTAGGACACTACTCAGTAGATTAATCACATACATGTACAAGTATGAAATCACCACGAAAGGAAGTTCAGATATCACACTTGCTCATATTATTCGATGATGCTTGACTTTCACACCTGGCTAACATATGGAGCAACATCAACGACTTCAATACCGTCGTCATTGACCTTGTAGATGACAATGACACGTACAGGTTCTTAGAGTGGAGACGGCGCATCGTCCACAAATACTTTAGATACTTTGTCTTATATCTTGCTGGTCCTCCTTGATAATTTCAATTGCAACGTTAGCAACCTCACCAAAACTAGATCCGGGCACTTTTCACCATACCAGGCATGATCACGTAGGATCCTTAGCTTTTCTCTCTTTTAAAATCGCTATAGTACCAATAAGAATCAATAATCGAGAACCATTGACATAATCAATAAAAACATGTCGATCGCCGCCACATAGCAACCGAACTGCAAACAATTTACTAAAATGTTAACAGGAAATGTTTTCAAAGCAATAACTGACAGAGAAGGGCCACCGAACAATTTTGAGCTAGTGCAAAATTGCTTCACCGCTTTGTTGTTATCTAACCACTTGCTCTAGTATTTTGTAGAAATTTAGGCTGTTCAACCCCCGCCCCCCTCTCTCACCCCAGTTATGACCTTTCAGAAGGGCCAAACCAAAAAAAGCCACTCTCAAGGATGTGTGACAAATGATCCTACAGTAGAAGCGAAGAGTAGTTTTCAAGTGTTGTCGGCTGCATACCTAATCTATTGTCAAAGCATCGCTCTCTAGAAGACGAGCATTGGCTCAAATGACATCTCCAAGTTTGACGTCGATGATATCTCCAGGAACGAGGATACATGCTTCCTCCTTCAAAATCCCTGCATGTAATTTGTTTGGCACACGTATGGTAGTGGGCTCCTGTTCCCACCCAATACAACATCATGATCGTGTGGGGGCTCATGCCCCCAGCCCCCACCCGTCGGAGCTCCATGGTGGTAATAGTGAGGGAGAAGAAGAGGAAGGAAAGAAAGATGAGGTGGAAAGAGGGTGGAACGAGAATAAGCAAAGATGAGCGCCTCTAAATTTCACAGGTTGGGTGGTGCACTACCACGCTCCATAAACGTCTCCATGCATAGTAACATGGGGATGTATAGGCTTCGAGCCCAAATATTTTTTTTTTCAAAAACGTGCCACACGTTCATTAAGTAGGAATAATAGAGTTTGTTACAACACACAGTAATTCAAAGATTACCATGATCAGACCTCCAACCGCAACTCGCACAAGATTATAAATACATCATAATCATTCCATGGATAGGTAGTCAACCTGACTCCCGTCGCACCACCAGAGCAGCCAAGTGTCGTTAGCCGGCTGCGACCCACAAGGAGGCCTCCTCTTGTATTACCTCAGCAGGGGTTGTCGCCGACCGAGATAGCCCATTGAAGGTTCTCACATTCCTCTCTTTCCATAGAAGCCACCCAATGATGAAGAAAAAGGAGTCGAAGGCGGGTCGAATGGTCTTGGGCAGGCCTCTCCTAGAGTTCATCCACCACAACATGGCGTTCTTCTCCCTCACCTTGATGAGCCCCTGGTGGAATGCCGTGAGACAAAGCGTCCAAACCTGTCTACTGAAGACACATCCCAAGATGATGTGGTCGATTGTTTCATCTTCCTGGTCGCAGAAGATGCATGCGCAGCCATCCTGCCGTCCATGGCGCCAACGCCAATGAGCCGTCCAGCACCGAGCTATACCATGCGTGACCAGCGAAAAGAACATCTTGACGCGCGGTTGGAGCCCAAATATGGCAGGCCCACAAAACACCACATGGTCTTTTTCATGCTATACTACTCAACAATTTTAGCACATGGAGGAAAACAAATAAAAGAAAGAATGGCAGATTGGTCTGAGTCTGCTATAGTCTTGGGCGGCAGAGGCAAAGCTACGGCATGGGCGCATTTGGTTTGTATTCTCAACCTGCCACACCGTGTTTCTATCACACCAAATTTGTGGCAAGCTAAATGAGTGTTCTACCTTTTAGGCATGTTTAGTTCATACCTAAACTCGGCACGCCTCACTTTTGGCAATTGCGGCAGCTATAAAAAAGTGTGGCGAGCAAAAACGAAGCCAAACTTGTTGCAATGTTTGGCAAGAAAATGAGTCAATGGCTTGTGTGACATGGTGCTAAGAAAGTTTGGCATGCCGTATTTACAACAGTGAACCAAACACATGCCTAAGAAACTGTGGCACGCTAGACTTGCGACATTGGCAAGTTATGGTCATAAAAGTGGAGGAATTGAACTTGCCCTTAGCGAGCAAAGTGGAGGAAAACACAACTACGGTGACACGAAGTGTGGCAAACTGGAGCAAACGATGGCCTGAAGAACCACTGAACTTTGCCTCTCTTGTAACATGATTTCGTTTTCCCACTAATATCTGCAAATTCCACTGCGTCGATCCCTTCGCTGCCTGCATGTCTGTATACATTCAAACTACAACTGTATGTGCAGTCATCCAGCATCCACCTCATCACCATTCACCAGTATGTTTGATATAATCACTCTCGAATTGAACATGTGATGACTTTGCTCTATAATTGGATTGCTTTTTCTTAAAAGCTAATATAACGTTCCATTTATTTGATCTGTACTTTAGGATTTGAAGCTCTAAATGTTGCTCTCAGGCTTTGCAACTCTGAACATGTTGTCTAGAGCTTTGAGACTCTAAAGAATTTTAAGAATGGAAAAGATAACTGTATTCTGTACTTCCATGTTAACTTTACATTATGTTGTTTCACTTCCTCAAAAAAAAAAAAAGAAAAAGAAAACAATATACATCCATGGTTAATTCGAAGTTTTTTTGTTCCGTGTCTATCGTTCTTTATGTGCTTCAGAAATTTGCACCTTCGCTCTAATGTTTGATCAGACATTTTTTTCGGAGGAAAACCCTGCTTTTATAAAGCACACACAACGTACACGGTACACAGTCTTTTACACACAAAGGAACAGAAAAGAAAACCGCTGAGGAGACCAGCTTAACGCTACAAAGTTCTCAGACATAACAAAGGCAGCACTGCCAGTAAAACAGCATCACCCTCATATGAATCCTTCCACTTCCATATCTTGATTAGATCTCCAGAACGCTTCTAACCAGGCTTTCATCTTCATAACTTGCCTCTCCAAATATCTATCATCCCCCTGCTTCAGCAACACACACCATTTCTGCAGAAAGGATAGATTTGTCAAAAAATCTCATTAGAGGATCGTGGGAATTTTGAAACAATCGCCATCTTGTTTCGAACGTTCCATAGGCCCCACAAAGCAATCGCAAGAACAAAAAAATTGATAAGCTCATGTATAGGCTAGGAAAATTAATCCTCAAAGGAACATCCCAAGCCCAAATATCATCCCAAAACAGGATGCATCTGCCATCCCCAACATGAGCTTTGTAACCCCATCTCTCTAGAACTGAGAGCCTTTGTTACACCTACATTGCAGAATAGACTTATTTTGAAAAAAAAAAATAACTTTTGTTTAAGCAATCTGAACATCGTTTGATCAGACATTTTTGTCCCTTGTCTACAGAATCAATGCCATTTACTTTTATTCTTAATCAGACTATCTTATATACTGACGACTACATATTGTTCAGCAGCCGTCCTGCAAGCATCGCATCACCATTCACCAGTAATCCCCGCAGGTGCATGACCCGTCGACGAAATGGTGGAACCTGTTCCGATCCCTGAACACGATCCTCCTCCCCGTCACCTCCGACACCAGCTTCAACACGGCGTGGCAGTCGGCGCACGCCCGGAGGTTCTTGACGATCTTGATCGCCGTCCCGGGCGGCGTGCTGATGAGCCCGAACGCCAGGGCCAGCTTCTCGCTGTGCATCGCCAGCGCCTGCTCCTTGGCCGCCAAGTCGTCGTCGTCGAGGTCGTGCAGCACCAGCTCGGTCCGCGGCACGTGCCCGCGCGCCCGCGCCAAGCCGTTCACCTCCTCTAGCTTGGCGTAGATCTCCGCCGCGCGCGGGTGGCCCCGGTCCCCGGCCACGAACTCCACCACCCGCCGCCCCACCTCAACGGCGCTGCACCCGGGCTCCTTCTGGATGCCGCTCGCCCTCATCATCGCCCGCACACGGCCGACCTCCTGCCAGTTCCCCGCCGCCGCGTACATGTTCGACAGCAGCACGTACGTGCCGGAGTTGGCCAGCCCGTTGGCCACCAGATAGTCGGCGATCCGCTGCCCCAGCTCCATGTTCTTGTGCAGCCGGCATGCTGCCAGCAGCGACGCCCACATCGCCGCGTCGGGTTTCGCCGCCGCCGTCGTCGTCATGCTCTGCACGAGCTCGAACGCTTCCTGGACGCGGCCGGCGCGGCCGAGGAGGTCCACCATGCAGCCGTAGTGCTCCACCTTGGGCTGGATGCCGTACTCTTCCTCCATCGACGCGAACAGCGCGCGGCCTTGGTCGACCAGCCCGGAGTGGCTGCACGCGTTGAGCACGCCGATGAAGGTGATGTCGGTCGGCCAGAGCCCCTGCGCCCGGAGCTGCCCGAACGCCTCCAGCGCCTCCCGACTACACCCGTGCATGGCGTACCCGTTGATCATGGCGTTCCACGCGATGACGTCACTGTCGCCGGAGCCGAGGTCGCGGAACACGGCGACGGCGTCCTCCAGGCACCCGCACTTGTAGTACATGTCGATGAGCGCCGTGCCGACCCTGGCGTTCAGCCGGACGCGGCGGCTGTTGCTCGTCACGAACGAGTGGAGCCACCTCCCGGACTCCTCCATGCCCAGCTGCGCCACCGCCGAGAGCGCCAGCACCACCGACACCTCGTCGGGCTCCACCCCCGACCTCAGCATCCGCCGGAACAGCCGCAACGTCTCGCTCGGCCGCCCGTGCTGCGTGTACCCGTCCATCATCGCGTTCCAGCAGATGAGGTCCTTGCTGGGCAACCCGTCGAACAGGCTGCGCGCGTCGTCGAGGAGGCCCATCTTGGCGTAGCAGCTCAGCATCGCCGTCACCGACACCACGTGCGGGTCCGGCAGCATCCCGTCGAACAGCGCGCGCGCCGCCGCGGCGTCCCCCGCGCGCGCGTACATGCCCAGCAGCGCGGTGGCCACGTACGGCTCGCCGGAGAGCGCCAGCTTCACGGCGTACCCGTGCAGCGCGCGCCCGACCGCGAGGCCACCGCCGCACGCCGGGAGGGAGGCCGAGAGGGTATGCGCGGTGGGGAGGAGGCCGTGGGACAGCAGCATCTCCGAGAGGAGCGCCAGCGCCGCGTGGTGGAGGCCCCGCGAGGAGTGCGCGTGGATGGCGGAGGTGTAGAAGACGGCGGTCGGGTCGGAAGTGCGGCGGAGCAGCGCCACGGCGTGGTCCAGCCGGCCGGACGCGGTGTACGCGCGCTGGAGACGGAAGGCCACTGCTTTGTCCTGGTCCACGCCGGCGCGCACCGATGCGGCGTGGAGCTCGGAGGCGCGGCGCGCGGACGCGCAGCCCGCCAGTAGCGCCGCCGCGCGGTCCGCCGTGAGGGCGCCATGCTGGACAGCGCCGCCGGACGGGTGTCTTGTCGACGCCGGAGAGGGGAGCACGGCGGCTGCAGCGGTGGACATGGGAGAAGCTGAGTGGGCCGTAGCTTATCTTCAGTTCACTGAGCGCAGCGGTCGTAAGCGATATTCCATTGTGAAAGGGCAAAAGGCGCCGAATGCTTGGAACATAATAGAAGATTTAAAATAGCGAGAGAAAAAGCATATTTTTTTTGGATCAACTGATTTAAAATAGCTAGAGAAAACATAGTTTATCGATGAACTTTGCACAGGCTGAAATACAGATTCTACATCATAACAGAGGATTAGTGGCTAACATTTTTCATTTGAAATCTGATAGAAAGCAACCAACTGAATTGCATCCACCCACAAGTGCTTGCTGAATTTGTTGCAGCATCCAACCAAATCAACTGAATATATATAGCAATTACCATTGATAACCAGAGTTACACCATCACTGAATTCCAGAAAGATAACAGAGATCGATAACCAAGTACCACAAAGTACTAACACTGTCTCAACAAATTCCAGGTAAACCCAAAACCACAGATAACTTAAACGCCTATGTATGTATCTCAACTCAGCTTCTCAACTCTAAGCACAAGACAACAGGTATTGCCCTCAAACAGCAGGTGCGAAGCAGCAGCTTTTAGTTCTTGCCGCCAATCTCCTTGACAGCACAGATCTGTTCCTCACCCATGGCAGACATCACGGTCAGAAGGATGTCCTTTCCTTCCTCAAATCCACTCTTGATCTGCAGATGACAAGTAAAGTGTTGATAAGAGATTTGGAACAGAAGCCGTCAAGGAAATAGGTTTGTGTGGCTAACCAACCTGGGCTTGCAGAGCTTCATCAGTGGGAAGCTTGGTGTCATCCTTAGTGCCACCACTCTCAGTCAAAAGACTGACCTGTAAAATGCCCACATCGATAGTTATAAAGAGGGAGATATTGGCAAAAAGACAAAGTTGAATGGAAACACAGAAAGGCAAGGTTGGAATGGAGGCAAACGTACAAATCCATCTTCAGAAATGTCAATCAGCTGATACTCAACACGATTAACATGTGGAACCTGTACAGTGCAGGCATGAGACAAAAGGTTACTAAATTCTGTGCACTTAACTGAACAAGCAATGCAAGGAGTGATACTGATAGCTTACATCACAGTTGTGAGAAGAAGGAACAATATCCTCAAGCTTCTTTCCAGTGAAAATGTCAATGCCAACAAAGTGGCACTTGGCATGGCCATGCTTCCCAGTCTTGGAAGTGGAGACCTCAACAACCTAAAACACAGGGCTTGCTTGACATGAGCATCACACTAAGAGAATTGATAGATGCAATGAGAGAATATAGATACCACACCAGATGTGCAAACCAGAAAGGAATATAATAAAGTACTAAAAATGACATTCTAGTTATCATCCCCAACTCCAGGTAAGCAAATAGGGTAGCAAGAAAAATATTGATGTCCAGTATGAAAACACGTGTAACCAAGCTAGACACTAATGACAGAAAAGTTGAATGTTGCCTATCAACTCATACCACCACAAGTGGATAATGACTCCAAACAACATTTCATCAATGATGGACACTGCTACTATGTGGAAGGAAAGGTGCCAGGAGCAAAAAAGAACTCCTTTGCCAAATAGAAGCCAGAAAAGAAAAACTACATGGAAATAGTTCTAGTTTAACAAGCATTGTTGAACTGAACACATCATTCAGAACCACCAAACTGCAAGTCCTAGAAGTCTGCTTTCTCCAAATAATCTTGCAGGAACTTGTTGGCTCATAAATGAATATCCAACTGAAACACCTTTTTTGAGACGGGTATGTGATATAATTCACGATGGATTGCTTGCTAATTCATAAGGCTGTCTAATTGTTCAGCAATAATCATCGTTTAGACAGATTCAGAGGACATGGCATACATATTACAGAACCACTACATGGAAATAGCCCCATCGTGAATTATAAAGGCAGATGGAAATCGTTGAAAAGTTGAAACCTTATAAAGGCACCAAAAAGATCAAATCTTTATCCTACAGAGCAACACTCAAGTCAATGGTATAGATATCAATCCACACCTGCAGCAAAATCCTTTCACGGGTTGATGTAGCAGATCTAGCACTTGATGCATCCCTAAGCTACGGGAATTAAAACAAAAGACTACCAACAAGAAAGCAATTTTTTTTCCAATCCCAACAATATAGCAAGCCATGAGATCAACTGCATGCCTTAACAAGCGACAGAGTGGGAGATGGTGAATCTGACCTTGCATGGACGGCCCTTGATGACGATGTAGCCGTTCTTGCGGATGGTGCCGGCCTGCTGCGGGTACGTCTTGGAGGCGCCGGCGTCGGCCTTGGACTCGAAGTGGTGCTCCTCGGAGTCCGACATCTCCGGGAATCTTACAGGGATCCTAAGCAACACGGATAGCAAGAACAAGAAGAGATCAGAAAAAAAACGCATATAGAACTGAGAAACTTCAAGAGATCTGAATCGAGGAACACGGTGGTCGCTGCTCACCGGCGAAGTGGGGGAGGAGGAGATTTGCAGGACGGATCCGCGACCGCAAGGCTAGGGTTCTACAGCTCGGGGTTCTGCCAGATTTTTATCTGAGGGCGATGGCCGACGGGGGATGTGGATTGGGACGCGTATTGTTGGGCTGTCTCACGTGATGGGCCATAATGGGCCAGCCCATGTCGAGTTGGAGGGATAGAACTTTAGGAGGAACGCACCTTCATCTTTTTTTTTAAGATCTATAGATGGACCATCTGTTGTTATCTTTCTATCTTCCATGCGAAATGGATTTCTAACCTAGAGATGAAACCGATACAAAGCGGTATAAAAAATAGAAAATTATTTGGTCGAGAGTTTTTCATATTTGTGATTTGTGAAATGAAACGATAAGAACAATCGAAAATTATGGTGAAGTTGGTTGAAAGGGTAGCTTCTATATTTTGGTAAAATCAAAAGCGCCCAGAAACCTACATCTCTTATAAAGACAAATCACATTGGTTATTTCTTTTGTCATACAAAGTGTCCACTCAACATCCTAGTAGCATATTTTTGATCATGCAAAGTGTCTATGTCATCATCCACTAACACATCACCGTTGCTACTAATTATTAATATGACGATAGACACCACCATTTTCTGTTTGGCTCATCCTATACTTAATTTCAAGCCCCGCCACTATCATGGGGTGCCAGCCATAACCATCTTGGAAAAGGTAGTGAGGTTGATTAGTAGAGGGTGCAATAGGGAGGCAATAGTTGGGCGGCCTGGTGTCGAGATGAGGCCAAGGCGAAGCGAGGCGGGTTGGTGGATAGAAAGCACCCTTTGCTCCAAATGCAACCCGGCCTGAGGCTTGAGCCAAAGCATGAATTGGTGCTTCAGTCACCACCTTTGATAGGGTAAGCACTTTACACTATAGGGAGGGATCCAACTTCACGTGAGCCTACATTTGCGTGCTTAGAGAGACAATGCAAATGCAAATGTTTCCTTTGCTTGTTGCTTCTTTGCTGTAAATCGGAGGGTGAACAGAGAGGTTGGCATGCAGGGGAGCACCTGAGAGACGAAAAGAAGCTTGACTGGTAAAAACTTGGAGAGAAGAGATCGACGGGCGGTTCAGCAAGTTGCCGCATGAGCAAGCGTTTAGCAAAGCAAAAGAAGCTCATCACATGGTGACTGATATGTGTGTGTGGAGCCAGCCAAGAAAGTAGATTAACGCAAAGGCACACTGATGAGTGATGAGCGCCCCGCCAGCCACACGTTGCTGCTAAAGTTCAGTGGCATTGTCGGAAACAAAGGAGCATACGCATGGCGCGGCATCTCCTCCTCGCTCACCTCACATGGCCGGGACTAACTAATAACTGCCCCCGGCCCTCTTCCTCCTTTCATGCACAGGACAAAAGGTCTCTCATCTCTATTCTCTTGGATGTTTATAGTTGGTTTATTTGTATCATTAAGAAAAGCTAGTACTACCAAGCTTTTGTGCCTATATTATCACTAGTTTACTATCTACTACTCCCTATGTTTTCTACATGTCGATTTAGTTTTGTCCCAAATTAAATATTTCTATCTTTGAATATCAATTTTTAAAATATAAGTATCAACATAAAAATTATATTTCCAAATATTCACTATAAGACATACTTTCATATTATTTAACTCACATGTTGTGAAACTACATGTCTTTATTTTTTTTTAAATCCAATCAAAATTAGCAATGTTTAACTTAGGACAAATATAATATGACATTTAGAAAAAAATGGAATAATAACAAATATTCGAGATGGTGAATCTTGCACAAGGTGGCTCGATATTGTTTCATCTACAACTATTATAGTTAATGTGTATCCATGGTCAATTGATCGATGAAGCTGTTTTCATCTTTCTCTTGTTGCATTGGTGGTTTACATTTTTCTTTTTGTAAAAATCCAAGTAATTGTCAGTTTATTATAAATTAAATTTCTTTAGCATTGATTAAGCATATAGACCAATACTAGCTAGTATCCACAACAAACAAAGAAATGCACTACAAAAACATAGTAGTTGATGGTGGATTTAATCGAACTAGTTTCATTTTATAGATAGATGTTCATGTATTTCTGTAATTTTTTTTTTTGCTAAAGCTATAGAATTATGACTTAAGATAAAGCTAAAACAGTCTATATATTTTTAGAAGAGGTGGATTTAATAGGCTTCCACAATCTAAACGTTGCGCAATGACCAATGAAACCCAATGCTAACAAACAGGCACGACTTTTGAGTTGCAACTTCCAACGAGATCATCACCACCATGTCAATTTGGAGATGGATATCATACCAGCCAGGAGTCAGAACCACCATGACTTTGTTTTTCTTTGTCCTTTTGACGAATTGAAATGTGTGCATAGGAAATGAAACCATCTGATTGGTTATAAGTGTCATCCATGTGGAAAAAAACAAGAATGCATTGGGTACGGTAGGTTGCTTGCTTCTGAAACACTCCATGGCTTAAATGAGCAACCATGCATGGATTTGGCTAGGTAGGAAGGAAAGGCAGTGCTCGATCGAACAGCCAAGCTAGTACTATCTCTATTCAAAAAAGATATAATAATTACTACTTTTCATAAATTAAGTTAAAGTTTATTATGTGACTCTGAATAAATCTGGAATTGCCCAGCCTGACAACAACATCACAAGAAATCGTTGCTGTAGATCCTCCATGATGAGATCATGAGCTCGTGAACATTACTGTACATAGAAACAATGACGATGGATGGATCGAGTGCCAATCAAGCTAGCACACTGCTCCAGGTGATATGCTCAATTGACTGACGGCGCGAAATGATGCATCCATGACCATGGCTACGTGAGTACATGACATGTGCAATATACCAGATGGTTAATTACTCCATAGATTACCAGATGTTTGAATAATTACTGCACACTCCACCTTTAGCATTCAGTAGTCTCTCTGTCAAAAAAATAGTGTGGTTCTCTTTTTTTTTTACAGTTAAGCATTCAGTGTAAGTTTTCATGCTATTTTCTGAAATTTAGTCAAAACTAGCAGAACATGCTTGTGTTGCACCGGGTCAAGCAACTTGCCGCGTGGCTACATAAATAGTGATTTAAAGATTTGTGTAAGTATAACGGTCGCGTTATTTATTCAAATACGTCTTAAAATCGATATAATGTGTAGACTATAAGCAACAATTAGAGCAATGTAGCACTACTGTAATTGTACTGTATGACTAACCTTTTTTAGTATAAACCATATATATGGATTGAATATTATATAGTCTATTTTAAACTTATACAATGTAGCAGAAGGAAGTTTCTAATTTTATTATTGATGATAAAAAAATTTATTGGATGTGGTTAGTATACTGTAGATAAACCCGGTAAATGTATTTTTCTCTATCATCACTATCGCCATCGGACAGTTTTTAACTTTGGTCTTGAAAACTTGTGGGCTCCCAACTTTTGTCAAAAGAGCCTCTCGGCTTCGGTGGCAAGGAGCTGCTGCTATTCTAGACAAAGATGCTAAACCTGCTCGTTTTCGGCCTACTCATGTTATGATGGTGCAGACCCTCCTTAAACCTTTTCCCTGTTGACGTCTGGCGCTTGGTCCTCGAGTGGTAACTGTGGACGGGAAACGGGAACGGTGGTGGATCTGTACGGAGTATGGACTCCTCGCACACTTTTCCTTGGCAAATGTATCCCTGGGCAAGAATGAGGCTAGAGATCAAGACAACCTCTTGGTGATGGCGATGGGCTCGATCAGCTATGCGAGTAGGCGTGCGTCTAGCTTCTTGGACCATGACTGCCATGGGATCAATGAATGGAGCATGGTCTCGTCGCGGTCGTAACTGGCTGCCGAGTCCTGAGAGCTCCGACACTCGCACATGGCGTCTTGATAGCCCCGCGTTGGCATCTTGTACCAGTTATGTCTTCAGCATCTGGACGGGCAACAATAGCAGCACATGTAGGTCCATGACCTACCCGAGTCGCCTCTAGTGGACACAACAACAACATGCTGCCTGAGCCGGTGTAAGGCGCTCCATGAGCACGACCCTTGCCGCTGGTTGTGAACGACACGGTAGGCAAAAAAAAGTGACACCTTGGCATATTTTTCGTCATGTTGTAAAGCTATTTAGTTATAAATATATTTTAACTTATTGATGAAGCATAACCTGACAATATTTACAACATATGGATAAGTCATCAACTTTGCAATATCCATGTTTTTATAAATATATCAAATTTGAATATTTTGGGTCAAGAACTCTGATATATTTTTAAAATAATTAAGGTCAAGATTCAGTCTCCGATTCATATTTCGTCGACCAACTCTTCCTAATTCATATTTTTGTTGAAAAAATTTCTTTTGTAATTCCTCGCGTAAGGACTCCGAAAATACCAGGTCCCCACCTACACAAGCAAATTGTTGATAAAACTTTCCATAACGTGAATTAGGCAATCAGCACACCGTGACCCAAGGACATGAAGTGGAACGAACTATGAAACAAATTCCCATATGGATGTATACAGAATCTATATTTGTACACGTTGGTACATGCCCTTTACGGACTATGAAATACAAATTTGAGTTGGTGTACAAATTTCTATAGGGCTGGATGTTCTTTACGGGCTATGACTATGAAACAAATTCATATAGGGCTGGCGGACAGAAAAGGGATGGACGGACTGAAATTTTTGATGAGAACAAAAATTAGATATATCCCCTCCGATTGGAACAAGGAGGTGAAAGAAATTTGGTGGACAAAAAGAGGGGGGGGGGGGGGGGAATTTTCATAATTAATTATTAGGTATAGAATTTAGGATTGTATTTTTCTTACGGTGGGAGTAATATATTACTGTACACGTATACGGCGTCGAAGCATGTGAATCTGAGTCGGTTTGATCTGCCATCGTCCATGCTAGTTACTGACATGAGTAAGAGCCTTTTACTCCTATGCCATTAAAAAAGATCCTTTAATCGTCAATATCTTCGAAAGATGGTTTCTACCGTTCATATTCTTGGTTTTAAAATTTTTCTCTCCCACGTCATTCCGTCCACTTCTTGTGCTAACGGTGTCAAACTGACGGGTAAAAAGACCAATTTACCCTCTGGTGGGGTCTGCTTGTCAGTCAACCAATCTTCCTCTCTCTTTGCCTTGTCTTCCCTGTGCACACGGAGTTGGCAGCGTGAGAGCTCCCCCGCGCGGGACGGCTACGGTGAGTGGCGGCGATTGCGGCGCACCCCCACACCACCACCAGCAGCAACAACGCCGTGGTAGCAGGTCTTCGCGAATTGAATCCTCAGCGTTGGAGTCATCGTCATCGCGGATTGGATCCTGGTTCGCTGGGCATGCATGGAGGTCGAGTCTCCGGGGCCAGCACGCCTGCATCCGACGGAGGAGGAAGTGCATGCCCGGGGGAGCCCCGTCCGGCCGCTGTGGGCGGGCCACCTCCTCTCCTTCCTGCGCAGCCATGGGGCAGAGGCGGCGATGGCTACAGGGCGGCGCGCCTTGCCGGGGGCGGGGGTGCGCCACTGGCGGTGTTGCGCGTGGCCAAGGGTGTTGCGCGCGGCCGAGAGCGAGCCGCGCGACTGGGACGGCTCACGTGGGGCAGAGCAGCGCATGCGGTCGGCGGCGGGGACAACCCGCGCTGGGGCGACGTGTCGTGCGCGGCTAGCACGGCGGCGACCATAGCACGCCCAACAGTTCAAGACGGATCAGGAGCGGCGTCGCAGCCTCGCGGGTGCCAAGCCGGGTTCGTCGTTGGGGGCATGGGACGCAGCAGCCATCGTCAGGGAGCCGCGAGTGCAGATGCCATGCGCCGGAGGCCACTGCACTCGCGCCCTCAATCCCCCGCCCATGGCCGCGAGGTGGAGCGGCTGCTCGTCGGCGGCGGACATCACACGAGGCGGAGCTCCGGCTCACACTCACTACGGCCCACGCACGAGGCAGAGCAGCAACTCGCCCACATGCGAGGCTGACGGAAGCCCTCCTAGCACTCGCTCACGTGGGCGGATGGCGACTCCATGCCATTGGCGGGCTTCTTCCTGTAGCGGAACGCCGGCACGGCCACCACGCCGCATGTCCATCGACGCATGCGACTCCTATTTTGGGCGCGAGCAAAACGACCACCGCGAACTCACTAGAGTGGACCTGCCACCACGCCCGACGACTGCTATTTTGGGAGCACAGAACACCACTGCATGCACTTCCACATCTCAAAGGAGGAGTAGGGCGGTCGGCCTTCGGAGCGCTTGCGGCGCACACGGCAGCACGGTGGGGCGGCCGAGCTCACGGCGTGGAGAGCGGCGCCGCCGAGAAGAGAGCGAGGCGCAAGCGGCACGGTGGGGCATCCGAGCTCGTGGCGTGGAGGTGCCGTCGAGCAGCGGCACGCTGAACATGGCAGCGCCCACTTTGAGGATGGCCGCGGCCAGGCCCCCACCATCAGCACCACCGCCACGTGCGTGCTAGTGATCTTAGCGGTGTCCATGTGAGAGTAGCGGCCATGGCAATGTGCTGCGGGAGGAAGATAAGATGATGGGAAAAAATAAAACAGAGAGGATGACATGTGGGCCCCAGTTAGAACTTCAATGGCCAGGGGTAACTAAGGCCATTTGTCACCACGGACCCCACTTGTCAGGATTGCCAAACGATGCTAATCAAACAGAAGGCGGACGGAATGACATGGGAGAGAAAATTTTTTAGATTTAGGGACATGAGCGTAAGAAGCCATCTTTTAGGAGCACAGACAATTAGAGCAACTTTTTTAAGAGCGCAGGAGTAAAAAGCTCCATGAATAAATCCAATCCAGCACCCCTGCATCTGGAGGGTTCTTTCTTGGCAATAGAGTCAATTCAGATCAGCAGCAGAGGACACCAACTCAGCTCGTCGTCACTCCGCAGTCTGCACTCTTTCAACCGTCGGTTGAGTTCGTCCCCACCCACCACCAGTCTACCACCCCACCCCACTGGAGGCCACTGCTGATAGATAGCTCAGCTCCTCTCTTCCTCCAGCTAGCTGCAAGCTCACCCATCCGCCCGGGCCACCTCGCCGTCACAACTCCCCAAGTCCCAACCAACCACACCCAGCAAGCAAGCAGATCAGAGCAAAAATGGCGATGCGGCTGGCGCTGGCCCTGCTGCTGGTGGCCGCGGTGGCGTCGCAGCTGCCGTCGGCGGCGGTGGCGGCCAACTACACGGTGGGCGACGAGAAGGGGTGGAACCCGGACGTGGACTACACGGCCTGGGTCAAGAAGCACAAGCCCTTCTACAAGGGAGACTGGCTCAGTAAGCAACCATCTTCTTGCTATTGTTGCAGTTGTCCATGCATGGCAAAAAGCATGGATAACAATGGATCCATGGTCGTCATCCTAATCATATCCGCCATTGCTGACCACCACCATGGGTTCCTGGTTGCAGTCTTCAACTACCAGAACGGTCGGTCGGACGTGGTGCAGGTGGACGAGGTCGGGTACGACAAGTGCTCCAAGGAGAGCGCGCTGAGCAGCTACAACAAGGGCACCACCTACGCCTTCCAGCTCAAGGAGGCCAAGGACTACTACTTCATCTGCAGCTACGGCTACTGCTACCACGGCATGAAGGTCCACGTCACAGCCAAGTCCTCCGGCTCTTCCTCCTCCTCCGGATCCGGATCCAGCTCCTCATCTTCCGGCGACGATTCCTCTGACGACTCCTCTGATGACTCCTCCGATGACTCGCCGTCGCCGCCTGCCAAGAAGTCCAAGGCCAAGTCCACCAGCGCCGCCGCGCTGCCGCCCTCGCTCCTCGCCGCCACGCCCATTGCCATTACCGCCGCCGCGGCTCTGCTCCTCAACAGGATGCTCTGATCTGATCTGAGCTGAGTAGCCATGTGGCTCCATCAGTCAGTCTGTCGGTTCAGACTCCAGATCTTCTGTGCTGATGAGTTATGGCACCACACCGACACTACAGCTTTCTTCTTCTTTATTAGTTTTTTTGCTTAAATTTTTCCTTGAGATCGATGATCTCTACTACTAGTAGTTTTATCCCTGCTTCGTGGTCTTGAATTGATTGCGTGATTATTGGTTGGTTCTTGCTTCCATTTCTCTCTCTCTTGCTTCCATTTCTCTCTCTCTCTCTCTCTTTCTCTGCTTTCTTGCTACTGTAGTCCAGTCCAGTTTGTTGATGCAGTTTCCAGGCAAGATTAGTATAATGACAAGTGTGAATGAAGAGCTCCGTTTATTTATTTATTATCTACTGGTAGACCATAAATTATACTGTTACACACTGTGGTTATTTATTTGCTGAGTAAAAACTACTCTACTCTCTCTGCTTTTCTTGGTTTATTATTTCATTTTATTAGCCTGATGATAACAGCATTGATGAGCTGAGATCCAGCAGATGCATCCAGGCCACATGTGAGCAGGGCAGCCATGTGCCTCATGCAATTTGTTTGGATTTCCATTTTCCCCCCATATGCCTGCTACTGCTTTGTTTACAGTTGAGCAGCAGCGCTTCTTTGCCTCACTCCTACTCCACTGACGATTAACCCAGCCTTTTCTGCCACGTCAGCACACCACGTACACTGATGTGCACCGACACCCGCCACATACAGTTCCAGCACCATCTTGTCGCCACTCCAACGATTCACTTTTGATTTTTACACTGTCATCCCAACAAATTTACCTCCCCTGACTACTCCGTATTCGTACTCAGATTGAGCAGCTGGTCCTATTAGGTGCTTTCAAACAAGTCGGACCCACATGTCACGCTCACAGCTGACAACCTTTCTGATTTCGGCACGGTCACAAACCAAACATCTCAATACCTCATTTTGGCCGTTTCCAGAATCTGGCGTGGCATGACAGGGACACCGATTATATACAGGCATTTTTAAACACAATTTTATGACAAGGAAATAGAGAACGGGCACATATCATTATTCGGCTCAATTTTACAAGTGTAAATGTTTTTTTGAACGCAATTTTTACAAGTGTATAACTGACCTATATATGAACTGTTCGGGTGTATAACACATACTCCCTCTGTGTCAAAATGTCTATCGTTTTCGATTTTCATGCCATAAGTTTGACTAGATTTGTACAAAATATGTGCAACATTTATATTTGAAAATAAATTTGTTAAAAAACTAGATTCAAAGATCTTTGTAATGATACTAATTATATTTTATAAATATTAATATTTTTTAATATATAATTGTTAGCAGTAGTTTTTCGGGAAGCGCAAGTGACAGACATTTTGGAACGGAGGTGGTACTAAGCTAATTTTTTGGTTAAGAAGGCTAAGTAAGCAATTGTACATTTTTTTAAAAAAAAATTGTAGCAACTACCTACCAATATCTCATGAATTTGTTAATTGGTTACCAACCTAGCTTTAGATGTTGATGTGGACGCATGTTTTGTTAGGCTGTCGATGTGTTTGTTGGTTATGTTTAGAAACGCAGAAATTTGATTACACGGCGTCCCAACTGCAAAAGCTAAGCTTTCCTAACTACTAGTTCGTCCTTCGGACAAAAAAAGCCCTACAAGTTTGTCGTGAGCACAAAATGCAACTTATTAAAAGCAAATAAAAAAAACGAGCTGTAGTGTCTCTGTTTCACTTCCACCTGCCAACAAAAAAAAGATGGGCTTTTTTTATTTTGCGGCCCACTAAGAGGCCCAGGAAGATTATTTATTTGCAAACTGCGGGCCTAGCCCAGCACACTGGAGCACTTTTTAACACAGGAATCGGGTATATAATAATCTAATCCAAACAACACATGCCTACTGTATGTACATCATAAACGGCACCTTTTTTCTTTTTGGCTGTAAAACGAAAAAAAATTGTTGCCCTAGATTATCACAATTCATACTTCTCAGCACACAAAGCAAAATTACTGCCATCAAGAACAAAAGCCCAATTATCACAACTCATTCATTAAAATGCTCCGCCACAGTTTGCTGTTCCTCGTTCACAACTGATGACCTAATTATTAAGAGTCATTGAATTGTAACAGGATGAAAAGGTTAGGCAATCTCCTGCTGTGCCTACACTTGTCTAAATCGCGTCAACCAGCCACACGGCAGATTGGCAGTCTACAGAAACGAGTTGGACTTGTAAGCGCAATCCATCTCTTATCATTTGCATCTACTCGGTGTCGGTGTCACTGATGGTAAAGGATTCCAGCTTGGACAGATCCGGCACCCAGCAGGACAGTTCTGTTCTTCCTGTCACGAACATCAAGGATCCTGGAGACCACTTTACCCGCGGCGGTTTGGTATCTATGCTTGCCCAGCATGCAACCTGATGTACAGGAATGACCGTACATCGGTCATCAAACAGGTATATAACATATAGGTAGTTTGAATACCAAAACATGCTCTTCTGCACCTTTCCGCTCTCAACATTCCAAGCGTAAACACTACCGTCACCAGAACCTGCAAAGAGATGATGATAATGCATTGCTATGTAAACCAAAAAGATGGCAATGACTGCAAACAGCGGGCAATAAGGAATGGTTTCTAACCAGATATGATGTGTTTTCCCTCAGGACAGAATGATGCCTCCAGTGTTGAAATCGGTTAATATTGGCTTCGCATGAAACGTTGCAATCTGAGAGAAAGAAAGAAAAAAAAAGTAAGAACCACATTTTGCTAGAACTAGTATGCATGATATAAAGTTATAAACTAGTAGGTTGCATGCTTACCCTATTGCCTGAAAATGAATTTAGCACATGAACACGCCCAGATTTAGTGGTTAACAGAACCCGCCTGCCATCACTGCTGAACTTTATGACATAGGGTTCTGAATCATCAGTACCGACAGAGAAGGTCTCAAAAGGCCCCTATGGACATAATAACAAGTTAGAAGAGTTCAACACTAAAGGTCAAACAATGACACTAAAGGTCAAACAATGAAACAACACAAGACCCGTTCAATCACAATTACCATTCCAAATTTCCGACTATCAAACATCCTTATGCGACCACCATAGGCGACAGCAAATACCATGCCCTGGTCATCATATGAAACTGTAGGCTTCCTCACTGCAAAAAACTTAGGTTTTAAGACAAAACAAAATCGTCATGCAAAGTGACAAATTCGTCACATTAAGTATTTTGTGACGAAATCCTGTCGTCATGGCTGTCGTCACATATCGAGCGTCGCTAAAGGTGTCGCGTGACGAAACCTAATATCTCATCACAAAATGTGAGTACCTTTTGTGACGACGTAAGCACGCGTCATACATTGTCTGTTTTAGTGACGCCAAATTTCGTCACATAATGTTCAGTCAGCGCGTCACAAAAAGAAATACACGTCATCACGTCTGCTTCTACGATCATGATTTTGGCGAATTTGTGACGACTTGTATGACGCTTGAATATTGTCACATTTAGGTTGGTTTTTGCGACGATATTTCGTGTCACTTATATGTTAGACTAGCTGTCACATATTTTACTTTGCCGTAAAAAAAAACTACCTAGATCCTCCCATCTACACTTATTGTGACGACATTAGCGATGATATGGTCTCGTCTTATATAATTGTTAACATTCTGTGACGAGCTGCTTTTGTCATGTTACATAGAGCAGTACCAGAGCATTTGAGACGATTCTTCCATTCAATGACACCCTCACGTATGACCAATATCACACAGATATAAAGCAGAAATCATGTCACAGTTGATACAGCATACACATTCACTCCAGAATATAACACATCACATAGAGAATAAATTGAAACACATCACAAGTTCTGGTTCCAACAGATGACATAAGTCCCTGGTTCCACCACACAGGTTCAAATCCATCATACATGTTCACAAATAAAAGA
Source organism: Bothriochloa decipiens (assembly GCA_023333625.1). Lineage (NCBI taxonomy): Eukaryota > Viridiplantae > Streptophyta > Magnoliopsida > Poales > Poaceae > Bothriochloa > Bothriochloa decipiens. Next base: position 69,021,756 of record CM041631.1, read on the forward strand.
GATGCAAATAAATACCATGGTTCTGACAACACAGTGCACAAACTGGAACAAAGTTTGGTGTTCTGGCAAAAGGATATGCTGAGGCAACGACATCATCAACACAAACTGCATAAGCTCCTACCTCAATCTTTCTGAAGTTTGAGCACAGCTCGCAATAGTGCATTAGTTTCTTCAAACCTGGAATTGATCCCCTTTACTTCCTCCTGGGTCTGGCACAGCAAATTTTGGTTCTCTTCTAGAGCTGCCTGCTGCTCTTGAAGTTGTGCTTGCAACTCTGCTTGCTGTCTTGCCGCTTCCTCTCTTTCTGCTTGTAGTGTTGCCTCAAACTGTGCTTGCATGCGCTCTGTGAGAGTCGATGACGATGCCCCAGTCTTCACTCGAGTGACACCAATGTTTGGAAGGAAAGTGGATGATCTGCTGATCTGGCTAAGACTGTCAGCAACAATCTTGGAGGGAGACTTTTGTTCTTCTCCTTCTTGTACCTCTTTTTTCTTCTCTGCAATCATATGTTCCTACATAGAATGAATGCAGTTAATCACTAGGGAAAAGATCATTGTTCAGTAAGTCATTGCAGTATGTACAGTAAATGATCCAATTAGTGGGTAACTTACATAGAGCTCACTTGCTAGAGGACTACGACCATTTTTGGGACTAGTCATACACTCCCCAAAAAACTCAACAGGATCTGGTTCCCTGTTGTTATACTTAGGCCTCTGTAGGATGGAGAAAACTAGTATTACAATGATATCTATCATGCCATAATTTTTTTCCAAGAGAACAGTAGGATGCACAAAAAAATTATCAAAAACACAACATAGACAAGTAGTTGATTCCCAGTTGCTCATAGACATATTTTCTCCAGTCCCAACAAGAAGATTACTTCAAGATGATAACAACAAGAAATGAATGCTAACAATAATTTCAGTTAGTGGCATTGTCAACTAATTAGTAATATGCTTTGCCAATGGACATTCACATGTATTTGATTCCCAGGTGGACATAGACATGAAAATATTGTGCATCAATGCAACTTAGGTGGACATAGACATGAAAATATTAGTAATATGCTTTGCCAATGAACATTAACAGCTTTGCCAATGACATAGAGAGCTAGTATCCATACCAGACTGTATCGATGAGCAACATAGGGCCTAGATCCAGTCTTTTGGTGAAGTTGCACGTTGCCTCGGTTCATTTTGTCCTTAGCAAATCTTTCCTGCACCACCAATGCAATTTTTAGGTTTCATTCACATGCACAGTTTTGATTGCACATTAATAAATAGGCAAAGGTGCAGCCATGGACCTGATTTTTTGGGTCACTCCAGTACTCAACTAGTTTTTTCCAGTCCTCCTACTTCATTTTTGGTGGTGGTTCTTGAGCCAGCAGTTGTTCTATTGTCAGTGATTCATCGAAGTACTTCTTCTTAGGTTGTACCTCTGCTGCCTTAGTCCCTTCTTTATGATATCGGTGCAAGCAGCTTTGCATGGTCCCTCGTTCTTCACATCCACCTCCAACCTTGACTGAAGACACAAAAATGAAACATTAGACACAAGCTCCACCTGGTAGTATTGTATTGTAATAATACAATTAAGATCAAATGGTGGAGAAAATAGAGGTGATGTGGCAGCATGAGGATTGAGCTTTAGAAGAATTAAATGCTTAGTGGGCATGAACTATATAGAGATATTAGATTCCAACAATGAAATAGCTAACTCACCGCCACAGCACCTAACACTTTTGCTACTTTCTTTTGAGCATCATCGTTATCATACTCTTTCCAAGACTTGTAGATAGGCAGGCTATCTCTAAGAGCAACACCACACTCTGATGCCAGCTTCACGGACTGAACAGGGACCGCAGGTCTTTTCTTACCCTCAGCCACCTCAATGACGAGCTTCTTTCCTCTATTAATGTACTTCTCTAAGCCATAACCCATGGTCTTGCCGTGTTTCCTCTTTTCTTGCACTGCATTGGAAAATAATATGATACATGTTTTCATATAGGAGTAGCAATTCTAGGTATTGCATGCAGGTGAAATATTTTCAAACCAATAGCTTACCTGAAACTGAGGCAGAGACGTCTTCTCCTTGAGATGTATGTCCCTCTAAAGTAGCAGCTTCCATGTGCTGAATTGACACACTGATGTCATTGCTTTGCCTAGAGCTCTGGCCACCTGGTGAGTTGTCAGTAGGAGCAGGTGGGCTAACACTGATTGTGGGAGTAGGTTGTGGCAAAGCAACAGGTGTAGACATGGCTGCTGCAGTACTCCTAGTTAAACGAAGAGGACTATGCACCATGTTTGGTTCTGGCGAGGAGTTGGCTGTATTGGTACTAGTGAAACTAAGATTGGTAGGCAGTGTGTTTGTAGTATCTGTGGTGTTGGTGGCATTTGTATTGGGATGACCTTCCAACCTGCATGTACCAGAAATGGTATAATTGCCAAGGCTGGCTGTCAAATTCTTCTTGGCCTGGCTGGATGACAAGTTTGCTCTTGGTTTGGGTGGTGGACGGCCTACATAAGGGTTTCGACCAGGCGTCAACTTGGCTGCATTTTGCCTGGTGAATCTAGATGTGTGCGGTGGATCCTTGTTGGCAACCGGCTGCTGCTTCTTCTGCTGTGGATGAGTTCCTGGAACCATCTTGGTTACCTAGCAAAGAAAACATGCATACACGTTATAAGTTATGAAGCTGAACATTAGATAAAGAAACTAAATGACCAACTAGATAAAAAAGCTGTTGGGTGGCCTATGAATACATCTCACCTCAGCATTGAACTCATTGATGAGTTCATCGTCATCATCACTATCAGATTCATTATCATTTTCAGTGGTAGGATCAAAATCATTGTCAGTCTCTGATTTGTCAGACTCTACGCTTTTTGCTTTGCCCTTTTTTCCCCTTTTAGGCAAAGCATCCCTAACAGTCTTTGCTAACACAGGGATACCCAAAGAGTTAAAAACATCCTGGATTTCCTTAACATTCTTGTCCCTGTCCAGCTCATACTGTGTTTTTTTAATTTCTTCTTATGTTTAATGTGATGAAACGAAGAAAATGTAGAAACTGGATTCAGTTTCTGTAGGAAAAAATGAAAGGAAGTCATTTATCCCAGCACAATGTTTAGCAAAATACAAATTATATAATTCAGTAATCCTAGTTCAATCAAAATACACGTACATTTTAAAAGGAGGTTAGACCCAAATCCCAGCACAATTGAGCGCAAGTTATACCTGGTAGCTTGCAATTGGGAGTCGGTGGAGGAAGGTCGCTGATGGCGCACTGCAGGGGGATCCGAGCCTTCTAGACGGGGAAGGTGGCCGCCGGCGGTGGATGTTGTTGTGAGAGCTGGGGGACCGATGTGCGAATGAGGATCTCCGTCCGAAGCCACTGGCACCCGTCGTTCGGTTGCTCCACTCGAAGTAGCCGCCGCCGCCAGTTGCCTCCGAGGTGGTGGGGGAGAGTAGCTAGGAGGCGCGACCGTCGTGGGGGTAGGGGTAGGGGTAGGGCGGCACAGCGGCGTGGTGGGTGGGGGGATGGCAGCGAGGCGGCTCGGCAGCGGTGGGCAAGAGGAGGCGTGACTGTGGTGGGACTAGGACATGGCGGGGAGGGTGGTGCGGCGATGGTGGGTAGGTGGAGGAGGGCAGCGAGGCGGTGCGGCGGCGTTGGTGGAGGGCGGCACGGCGGCGTGGCGGCGGTGCGGTTCGGGGAGAGGGGCGCGGTGGTGCGGGTTCGGGGAGAAGGATACGGTTTGGTGGCCGGGGGATGGGGGATAGGGCTGAGCGGATTTTGGATGAATGCGCGGGATGGGTGGTGTGTCCCACTTGTCGGTGAGGTAATCAACGCGGGAGAGAGGGAGCGGCAGCAGCCAAAATTTTGGGTTTGGGCGTGGGCCCCTAGCGGCAGTGACCCATTTTGACTTATTAGGAACAAAAATTGGAATTTTGAGTTAGTAAATGATTACAAACTGAAAAGGTGTCAGAAACAATGTTGTGTAATGCGACGAGATCTACAATCTTGTCAATTGTTACTTTGTCATTTGACTTGGTTTGGACTATCGAAATCTGAATTTTGCAAAAATGAGATAATTAAGCAAAGTTTTAGGGTACTAAATAAGTTCAAATTAAAAAGTCATGAACATGAACATTTGTCAACTCATCATTATCTACATTTGTTATCAAGGTAATTTTTGCATCCAAGATAGTTTAAAAAAGTTGTTCACAAATCCTATGTATCCTTCTCATAGTTCCATGAACTATATGAGAGATACATAAATTTTGGGAACAAGATTTATATAACTTTGTCGGATGAAAAAATGACCTTAATAACAAATGTACATAATGATTAGTTGAGCAACATTTGTGTTCACAACTTTGTGACATGGAATCATTTGGGGCTTCAAATTAGGGTCCTTATATATCATATTTTAAACATTAAATATATGAAAATGTGCAAACATTGTCACATGAATAGATGAGCACTTTCAACAGAATACATAGATGTAGCATGATTTTAGAAATTTTTAGAAAAAAATCATCAAATTTGGACCACATATGCAGGAGATAAACTTGTTACAAGTTTTTAGCATGGATTAAAAAGGAAAATGGTCATTTTACAATGAACTCATAACAACTGAGTCTAAATACCTTCTAAGGGCCCCACATGTCATTGAAAGTTTAGAAGCGCGGCCCACATGTCATTGAAACGTTTACAAGCGGGGCCCACATATCAGCACGCCCCACTGATGTTCACTTGCTGGCACTTAGCCGCATCTGGTCGGGCAGCCCCTTCAAGCAGCCGCGCCGGTCTCACTGCTGCAGGTGCGCCGGCCTCCCCTGGCTCAAGCGACGCTGGCCTCCTTGCAGTATCCGCGCCGGCGTCCTGGAAGCAGCTAGCCGAGATCCTTGCAGCAGTCGCACCGGGCTTCCCTTCAAGGAGCCGCATGGCGCTCGTCGGTGCAGGCGGGCCTGGGCTCCCTTGGTAGAAGCGGCGCCGTTCTCCTGGCTGCAGAGGCGCCGGCCTGCTGGCAGCAGAGGCGCCGGCCTGCCCTGGCCGCAGCCGGCCGGCCTCCCCGCCAGCAGTAGCGTCGGGCTCCTCTGGCAGCAGCTGTACCGGCCCCGCTACACAACTCTGTTCATCTAGAGAGAAGCCTCGCCAGAGTTAAGGTTTTTTTTAAAACTTTATCAAGTTTGATTGAAACCTCCATGGAGAACTAGATAGAAGCTTGATTTGTAAAATTTTGCACCTCATCTTATTCAGGTGAAGATGGATAGAACCTGGATTTATAACAGCTTACCATTTAGTCAATCATATGTTGCTGGGGTTGAACAGTTCATGGCACATGTGAGAAGCAGATATCCCGAAGATGAGAAAATCAAATGTCCATGCCGGTTTTGCCTGAATCGAAAATAAAAAACACAAGCTGAGGTAGAGGAGGATCTACACATCAATGGTATTTCCAGGTGCTATACAAGGTGGATTAACCATGGAGAGGGAGATGATGTTGCTGAACATTATGATGATGGCACAGTAGCTGCTGGTACCGAAGACATGGCATGGGATGCAAATGAACAGCCCCCTGTTGATGCTGAAGAACAACCTGAAGATGTGATAGTAGATAGTGCACGTGGAGTTCAGGGGTTGGTTCAAGATTTGTACACCGCATCAAGCCATGGCATCGGTGGCAAATTGTATAAAGAAATAATGGAGGAGGCAAAGCGTGAGCTTTATCCAGGTTGCACCGAGGAGTCTAGGCTGAGTTTCATTATTAAACTGCTGCATATAAAAGTGTACAATCGGATAACAAATTCTGGATTTGATGCATTCCTTGAGTTGTTATCAACATCTTTAACAAATGTTCCTGGTATGCCTAGGTCCTATAGGGAAGTGAAATCTGTACTCAAGAAGACGGGTTTTGGTTATGAGAAAATTGATGTGTGCAAGTATGACTGTGCCTTGTTTTGGGATGACCATGAAAATGATCAACATTGCCCAGTTTGTGGCTTCACAAGATGGAAAGTGAACAAGGAGGGTAAAAAGAAAGTACCTCACAAGGTCCTGCGTTACTTTCCAATAATTCCACGCTTCCAAAGGTTTTTCTTGTCGAAGCAGCGTGCAGAGTTTGCAAGATGGCACAAGGAAAAGAGGGTAGAAGTAAATAATGAAATGAGACATCCTGCTGATGGAGATGCTTGGAAAGACTTTGATAATAGTTTCAAGTCTTTTGCAGATGATCCCCGCAGTTTGAGGGTAGCCATTGCTACTGATGGATTTAACCCATATGGTCAGATGACCAATTCATATAGCATCTGGCCAGTGATCTTGATTCCGTACAATTGGCCACCATGTATGTGTATGGACCAATCGAATTATATGCTTGCTTTACTAATTCCAGGCAAAAGATCACCAGGCAAAGATTTCCATGTGTTCATGCAGCCGTTGATGAAAGACATGCTTAAACTTTAGGAGGGTGTCCGTACTTATGATGCATATGAAGGCAAAGATTTCGATCTATGTGCAGCGATTCTTTGGGGAATTCATGATTACCCTGCTTTAGGTACCATGTCAGGCAGAACCACTAGGGGTTACTTTGCATGTGTGCACTGTGATGAGGAACCATGCTCCTGCAGTCTTACAAACAAAATTGGTTTCATGGACCATAGACGTTTTCTCCCTATGGACCATGAATGGAGGACAAAGAAATATTTCAATGGCAAGGTTGAAAATAGAGAGCAGCCAAGGAAATTTAGTACAGATGAGGTCATGGCAAGGTTGAATGAAGTTTGCTATGTTCCAGGCAAGAATCTAGATAAGAAGCAATCAAGGAAATGGCCCCGTCAAGGAGAACCAGTTTGGCATGTGAAAGCTAGCTTGTATGATTTGCCATACTGGTCACATCTGAAACTACAATACAACCTTGATGTTATGCACATAGAGAAAAACATATGTGAAAACATTTTGCACACTCTACTTAATACCCCAAATAAGACAAAGGACACAGTTAATGCTAGACTAGATTTGGAAGCAAGAGGTATAAGAAAAGAGCTTCATTTGCAAGGGGACTCTAATAAGCCCAGAGCTTGTTATGTTCTACAACCTGAAGCAAAGAAGAAGTTCTTGCAGTATGTAAGCAATGTGAAATTTCCAGATGGTTATGCTTCCAATATATCAAGATGTGTCAATATGGAGGGAGGAGGATCAATGCATGGGTTGAAAACACATGACTGTCACATAATGTTGCAACGTATTTTACCGGCTGGCCTTCGTGGTTTGGTGCGCAAAGATGTATATGAAGTAATTTCTGAATTGGGTAGGTTTTTTAGACAACTTTGCTCCAAAACTCTAAAGGTTGATGCACTATACAAGATGAAGGAAGAAATTGTCCTTATCCTTTGCAAGCTAGAGAAGATTTATCCTCCTGCATTCTTCGACGTTATGGTTCACCTAGCAGTACACTTACCTGATGAGGCACTCCTAAGGGGACCGGTTCACTATGGATGGATGTATCCCATTGAGAGAAGATTGGGCACCTTTAAGCGTTTTATCCACAATCAAGCAAGACCTGAAGGCTGTATTGCAGAGGCATACACGGCCTATGAGTGTATGACCCAGTGCTCAACATATTTCAGTGACATTATTAATAGGTTCACTAGGGCTGAAAGGAACTTAGATGGTAGCCGGGACAGCTCTCACAATGGTTTCTGTATTTTTGGTCATGGTATTAACCTCCTTGGTGCTTGTAAACTTCATTATGAGGATAAAGACTATGACTCCATGGCTTACTTTGTTCTAAATAACTGCGAAGAGGTTGACAAATACAAAGAGCGAGTAATTCTTCTACCTTGGTGCTTCTAAACTTCATTATTGCAGCAAGCTTAGGGAGGAATTAACTTCTACCTTTATTATTGCAGCAAGTATAGGGAGGAATTAGAACAACAAGGGGTGAATGACATTCAAAAAGTGATGTCAACAGAATTCGCTGCATGGTTTGAGAATCATGTGTGTGCAAATTGATGAACAACATGACTATAACATTTATGATTCAATGCATTTTCAAACTCACTCATTGTCTTCCTTTTCTGCAGATTACCAAATTGAAATATGAAGGCTCAACAGATGTTGATGAAGACCTATACTCACTTGCATGTGGGCCGATTAGGCGTGTACGTTCATACACAGCATGCATAATCAAGGGGGTACGGTACCACACTCTAGCTCGTGAAGAAGGCAAGAAGACACAAAACTCCACCATCAAATGTGCAGGTACGCACAATGATGACACTACTGACTTCTATGGGACGATCAAAGACATTATCGAGTTGACTTATGAAAAGAACGATAGAGGGGATAGAACCGTAGTCTTATTACGGTGTGAATGGTACCATCTTGAGGGAAGGACATACAAGGTGAAAGATGATGGTTACTTCAAGAGCATTAACATCCAAGGTCGATGGTATAAGAATGATCCTTTCATTCTAGCCACAGAAGCCTCACAAGTTTTTTTCTTGGAAGATACAAAGTTCGGTCCAAGTTGGCGAGTGGTACAAGAATTCGACCATAGACATATATTCGATGTTGAAGAGTCTGATGCAAAGAAACCAATTCATGAACAAATACAAATGAGAGGCCAGGAGGCATACCAAGAGGATAGTACTTCATTGGGACATGGTACAGTGGGAGACATAGAACCTGATATGGAATTGTTGAACATAGACAATGATCCAGGCTGCCCTATTAGTGCAGACATTGTCCAGAGCATCCGTCGACAACAACATAGAATCGAAGATGAAGAAATGAACAACGATGATGAAGATGACACCTTCCTTGAGTACCACAATCCAGATGAAGGCAACATGTCAGAAGATTACAGTGATGATGACTAAATTTTGCATTTCTAGAGCTTTTTGTCAACCATCAGTGATGAGGACTAACTTTTGCATTTCCGGAATTATTTATGAAATATGAACTTGTATGAGTGGATCTGATACATTTGAATTATGCCCTTGTATGCAACTATTCTGTTTCCATTGTACTTGATGTGTGAAAACTTCTCAGAATAATTCACATGATACAAGTTATAGTGCCCAGATTTTTCTGTTATCATGACACATGATAATGTCATGTAATGCTAACAATTTGTCATGGAATGTACTTGATGTCTGAACCAAGCTACAGTTCTTAGAATCCTGAAGCAAGTTATACTGCATAGATTTCTCTTATATCATGACACATGACAATGTCATGTAATGCCCAAAATTTGTCATGGAATGTACCAAATTTGTCACAAAATGTACAGCTGGAAGATGATGTATGTGCCTAGAATTCTTGGATATATAGTTCTGGATGCTTTTTATGACCAAGATAATGTCATGGAAAGGACACAATTTGTCACAATAGATACATGCATAATAGGCATACATGCTGCCATAATTTCTTCCCAAACATCAAATCCAAAGGAAATTTGTTTCCAACATACACACAAAAGATGTCCAAGGGCACAAAGGCCCATACACACAACCACATACAAGACAAATGCAAATACATATCTAACACAATAGGTTCAATACATCAAGTTCTTCAACATTTAGCTTCCCACATTCACACATCCACATACTACAAATGCAACTTGCCAAGCCTTCCTTGTTGTTGCCTTGTTCATGTTTTGCTCTAAGCCTTCAATTTTTCATGGTACCGTCTATCATGTGCTTATCTGTGGCCTGCATTTTTGAAGTAAAAGAATGTTATATAGCATTTTCAATTGTTATGGCTAAGTAAGGTGAAGCAGCTGGTAATGAAGCAGGTACCTTGTTTTCAAAGGCTTCTTCAGGATTGCCACCTTCTTTGGTTATGTTGCTGCTTGGGCCAGCGCACTCCACTCCTTGTTGTTTTTTGCTAACAAGTTTGTTGTTTTTCAGGGCTTCTAAATCAATTTCTAGGGTGTAGGGGCGGAGATGTGCGTCCAATGCATCTGGTGGCATTCCACTTTCCTGGAGCAATTGATGGAGCACTGGGAACGAGACGAGGATCTCGTCACTTCGTGGAATTGGGCGTGAATGAGTATGAGCTATGGAGGGGGTTGTGCTTCGATCCACAAAACTGGGAGGAGATGTGGTGTTGGTTGCGTCCATGGGAGGCGATGTGGTGTTGGTTGCGTCCATGCCGGTGAGGTGATGGGGGCGGGCAGTGGGGGATCAATACCTCGGAGGAGAAGGAGCACTTGAGGAGCAGCACCAGGCACCTTGAGGGAGAGAAGTCGTCATTGTCCCTCGCCGCCGTCCGTTATGCTGGAAAATGGAGATGGGGAGGAGGATGAGCTCGCCCCCCGCCCGCACCAACCGGGGTAGGTGCTAGGGTACAGCCGGCGCGCCGTCAGCTGGGGGAGAGGGGGACCTGGCAAAGTCCAGCCCGCCGCCCGCTCGCTGTGGACCGCGCTGCCGTCGAATAACTGGAAAGTGTTTCATATTTCAAACACTTATCCCATTTTCAATTTAATTTCATATTTCAAAAATTATTCAAAATTTGGGAAAACTTTCTCTATGAAAAGTGTTTGGTTTGATAAGCTGAAC
>CM041631.1:69032325-69110688 GCA_023333625.1 Bothriochloa decipiens
TGTTTGGTTTGATAAGCTGAACATTTCATAGATTGGAAGATTTTCAAGTAGTTTAGAAAAATCAAAAGTAATTTCAAATGTTTGTTTCTAGAGATTTGACCTTTTTTGTATTCTTTTTAAATTTAAATTCATATTTCAAAATCTAGGTAGAATTTGAAAATATTTCTTAAATGAAAAGTGTAGCTCTTGAAAAGTTATGCAAACTTTATTTTTGGAGATTTTCAAGTTTCTATATATTTTTGGGAGTAATTTATAATTTTCGACGAGTGGCAGTTCTGTAATTTCGGTGAACAGTAACTCGCGCGAGTTCTGGTCCGTTTTTGCTGGTCCGTTTTTGCTGGTCCGATTTGCTAGTCCGTTTTGCCAATCGTTATGATGGTAACACTTGTGTTCCTGGCCGCTGCCACCCACTGAGCTGCACCGAGCAAGCACAGAGCGAGCACCGAGGTCACCCACCGCTCGACGAACCACAGCGTCGTCAGTAGGGGCTGGGATAAGGGGACCGAACACCACCGCCCTCGCCCAAGGCCGCCGCTCAGTCGCCGTGCACCACGCCGGAGGATGCGGCTCGGCGACGTGCACAGCGCCTCCAGGATCCGCCCACTCGCCGTCCGCGCCACCAGGATCCGCCCGCTCGTGGTCCACCGCTCCGCCAGGATCCGTCCACTCCTCGTCGCCGATGGGTATGAGGTTGGGGTCGGGCAGATGGGGATGGGGATCGAATGAGGTTGTGTCCACCGATATGGCAGAATTGGGGAATTATTTTGGTCAAGGCTTCGGCCCACTTCCAGGGGTACAGTAACATACGAGCAGGGCAATTTTCAACTAACTGATGCATGACGCCGCGAAATAGTCACAAAAAGTCACTAACTAGCGTCACAAAAGAGAAAACGATAATCATCTCCCCCTTCATACAATTTGTGACGATGTTGGGTACCATTATGTGACACTAAATACCATGTCGTCATAAAATAATATGGCTATCTTGAATTTGTGACGCCACTGAATTGTGCGTCATGTTATGGTACATTGTATGACAAAACTGTGACCCGTCATGAGGTATTTTGTCATAAAAACAAGATTTCTTGTAGTGCCTTTGCACACGCATTAAACCCTGAAAAAACCATGGCACGATTTTGCAAGTCACCAGCAATATATGGTAATTCAATTAACTGTGACTAGTGCTAAATGATCCCTCTTGATCTAAAATACAAGTTGTTTAGGACACCGACAGGACTCTAATGTGATACTTTGACTAGAAAATACTGTGAAAATTGGTCACCTTATATAAAAAGTGCTGTCATAAACGAATTTTCATTATAAATCCAGTAACATCAGTCTTATGTGCCAATTGCATATATTTATATATACTTATTATGGTCAAAGGCAAAAGGTTTAAGCAAGAAAAAGAATTCTAAAATGACTTATATTCTTAACTGGAGGAAGTAGATGTTGCTTTCAGTTAAACAAAATGGCCAAGCCCAGGATACTTCTTTTTATTTTACTTTTACAGGAATGTCCTGAATTCAATATCCATTTTTTTACTTTTACAAAAAATAAAGTACACAACAATGGTTTTAATGATTCAGTTGCAACAATGGTACATTTTTAGTTCCAACTTCCAAGTGATTCAAGGAGTTGGTTCAACAGGGTACAGGTCGTAAGAGAAGAGAAATCTAAAATAGCCTTCTCCATTGGAAACTGCATTTCATTAAGTTGGTCGTAAACAGGTAGTGAAGCAGAATCTGGAGTTAAATCTCGTGTGACATAACTGTTTGCAGCATCCATTAGTTTACCTGCGATTTTTCAGCCCGATGGTCCCATAAGAGAATGGTACGATCACGTGAACAAGAGAGAAAATTTTCTTTTCCAGAGCAAAGTGCGATGCAGACAACCCTGGACAAGACAAAGCACATTAGCATTCCCCACTGGTATTAGCATAGGTGACATTTAACTATAATTTATTGTAAGATAGTGTGGCATACCTGTCAGCGTGACCTTTATAATATCTAATAAACCGGTTATCATTCATTGAGAGTAGGCGCAGAGATTCTGCATTATTACTTCTTCTCAGTACATGACATAAATCAATTTTAAGTTGACATAACACAGGACTTACCATCCCAGCCATTGTTTTGACGAATATAAGACAATAGATGGGTTATCAGTGAAGCACACAAGTTCAACCCCATATTTTTTGCTATTAATAGTTTTCAAACACCTGAAAATTTATATGGGTGAAAAAAACCAATACATATTAGAAAGAAAGAATTAGTTTACAACGAAAAATAAAACACTACAAAAAGGTAATGAATCATTGCCATAAATGGAAGTTTCTTGTTTAGAACGCTAAAGTTGAACATAAGTGTCACACTCCATTTTAAAGAAATAAAATAGAATGTATAAATAGCCTTATATACGCCTCAGCAATAGTCGCACATATAAGATAACAAATTACAGAGAGTATCATCACCCGGTTTATTACATAGCGAACCAATATTTAATACAGAGTCTAGCACATAAACAAATACATAACTAATATAACTTTATTGCGGAAGCTCCACACAGGGACACACCGACCGGTGAACACCAAACCTTCATCTGTTACCCATTCAGGATTTTTTAAAATTAAAAGTAAAGCAAGCGTAAGTACACAACCGTACTCAACAAGCATAAAATGGTTTAATGAGGCTCAATTAAGCTGACACTGTTTGACTGTATTTAGATTTTATAAGTTAATCATATTAAGACATAGCATCAAGGTAACAAGTGTTTTCCGAAACCATCATGATCATTGACACATAAATGAATAATAAACACAACAGTAGATGAATGAACATTTTAGCATGACAAGAGAGATCATCATTAGTGTAAAGATTTCAAGGCCACTCGTGTTCTTAAACAAAGCTAGTATACGAGTTTAATAAACTCTGTGCAGAGGTGTACACTTTCACTGTGAGTCGTGTTGCCTATATGCTCGGATTTGCAACTCCCAAAACTCTTCCAAGGAGAGCAGGCAGGGTACACTATGAAGCCTTTTAAAAGTTTGTCTAACAAGTTAGGGCCGCTAGGTTTCTGCGCCTACGAATGTAGTATCCCCCTTTCTGATGGCACACAACCGCAACCTATACACATGCAGACAGGGGTCCAACTACACCCAATCCGGACACACCCCTCACACAGACGTAAAGATCACTAAAATCGGAGCTATAACGTGAAGGATATGAATTTTATAATATTTCCTGTTGAAAAATAATAATTAAAATAAATCTAAATTTTCAAAAGTTGGAAAATAAATCTAACAATGGTACTAACAGATAGATTATGAAATTACGAACCTAACGCAACTTAAACGGGCCAAAACGGAGTTAAAACGTGAAAGTTATGACCTAAACAAGTGCAAAAATCAGGGCTAAAAACTAAATATTTTTGAACTACGAAGGACTAAGTTATAATTAAAGAAAAATACAAGGACTTCTGCAAAAATGCCAGCGGTGGTCGGGCGTTGACGGCGTTGACGCCACGCGGCGGCACGGGAGCGGCCGGGTCCGTGGACCGGCCGTGGACCACAGCCGTGGATTCGGTCCACTGGTCCACCATGGACCGAGCGGTGTCGGTAGGTCGGTAGAAGCTGCCGGCGGCGGTGGCTCACCGGCGAGCGGCGGTGCGGCGCCTACGGGACACGGGAACCTTCACGGAAAAGACGGGGAGGCGCGGTGTGAGCTCGTAGACCCAAAGGTGGGGTTCATGGCGGCGACGGGTGGCCGGAGGCGGGTCCGAGCGATGGCGGCGCCATAGGCGGCGGCCGGTGCTCCTAAGGCAGTGCACGGGGGAAGTGAGAGCGTCCACGAAGAGCATCTACGTGACCCTCGCGTTCCCACGGAGCTCGGCGCATGCTCACCTTGACGGCTAACGGCGGTGGGACGAAGTGCGATGGCGACGACGAACTCGGTGAGCACGGTGGCTAGGGTTCTGACGATTGGAGGAGTTAGGGTTAAGGTGGTGGCAGCGCACTAGGGTTAGGGTGGCGGCACACTCGGGCATTACCCTTTATAGCCGCGGGATCCTCGGGTGGCATACCCAAGACGGATTCGGCGGCAACGGCGCGCGCGCTGCGCGGTGAGGAGCGACTAGGGCGCCGACTTGTGGCCCTGAGGGCGGGGCCCGCCTGGCAGCTAGACGTGGTAGTGGCGCCTTGGTGGGCCGGCCTGTCGGCTGCTGGGCCGAGTGGCCACTAAGCGGGGGAGCGGGCCGACGCTGGGGCCAAGCCACTTGCGGCTAGGCTGGCGGACTCGCGGCCTGGCGCGCGGTTGGGCTGCCTGGCTGGCCTGTGGCCGCCGGTGGCCAAAGCTGGCCGCTGTGGCCGGCCGGTGCTGCCGTTGCCTTGGCCATGGCTGGCCAATGTTGGCCATGGCCGGATGGAGGTGGCCACTGGTGGCCAGGGTTGGCCATACTTGGCCAGAAGGGGCTAGGGTTGGCTAGAGTCCTCTAGGGAGCAAAAATTTGACAAGTTCAAACAACCATCCAAAACTTATGCAGCGGCATGAATGCACATACATGTATCTAGCCGAGATATATTTTTATTTCATTAAATATTTATTTTGCCTATGTTAAATGCCCACAAAATAGCATTATTAAATCATTTTGGCTATTTTTAAAACCTGCAAAAATCTAGGGTGCTACAATTCTTCCCCCTTAAGTGAATCTCGTCCTCGAGATTGGATTAAGCTTACTCAAACAATTGCGGATAAGCTACCTTTAATGCATCCTCAGTTTCCCAAGTTGCCTCAGCCTCTGAGTATCGATTCCACTGCACCTTGCACATCTTTATAACCCTGCTTCGAATAACCTTTTCGGCTATATCCAAGATCCTTACTGGAAACTCTTCATATGTGAGATCATTCTTAACAGTAAGTTCCTCCAAAGGTAAGTGTTCCTTCTCAGGTACACACAAACACTTCTTAAGTTGTGACACATGGAACACATCATGCACACTAGCTAAACTCTCAGGCAACTCCAACTAGTAAGCCACTTCGCCACATCTCTTTAAAACCTTAAATGGACCAACAGACCTAGGTGCAAGTTTCCCTTTTTGGTTAAACCTCTTCACACTTCTCATAGGAGACACCTTCAAGTACACATAATAACCTTCTTTAAATGCCAATTCTCTTCTCCGGGTATCTACATAACTCTTCTGGCGAGATTGTGCTACCCTTAAGTTCTCCCTAATCACCCATACCTGTTCTTCTGAGGTTCTCAAAACATCTATCCCAAACAATTGACTTTCCCCAGTCTGATTCTAAAACAACAGCATCTTGCGCTTACGCCCATACAGAGCTTCAAATGGTGCCATCTTAAGAATCTGTTGATAACTATTGTTGTATGAGAACTCTGCATAACACAAATTCTTATCCCAACTTGTACCATACTGCAATGCACAAGTTCTCAACATGTCCTCCAAAACCTGATTAAGTCTCTCAGTATGACCATCAGTCTGTGGGTGATATGCGGTACTAAAGTTCAACTTTGTTCCTAAAGCACTATGCACTGCTTTCCAAAAGTGAGATGTGAACTGAGTACCTCTATCAGACACAATCCTCTTTGGTACCCCATGAAAACAAACAATCCTTTCCATGTATAGTTTAGCTAACTTTGGGCCATTGTACTTTGTCTTAACTGGCAAAAAGTGAGCAACCTTGGTCAATCGGTCAACTATTACCCAAATAGAATCGAAACCTTTCTGATTACGTGGTAAATTTGTTATAAAGTCCATACCGACCTCTTCCCACTTCCATTCAGGTATCTTCATTGGCTGCAATAATCCAGCTGGCCTCTGATGTTCAGCCTTCACACGTTGATAGGTATCACACACAGCAACATACTCTGCCACATCTCTCTTTAGACCAATCCACCAATATTTTTCCTTGAGATCCATGTACATCTTAGTAATTCCAGGATGGATAGAGTAAGCTGACTCATGTGCCTCTCGCAGAATTGCCTGACGAAGACCCTTTACCTCCGAAACACATATCCGGTTGCCATGCCATAAGGTACCCTCTTCATCAATGCAGGAACCGGGTGCCTTCCCTTCTGCTAACTTCTTTACTATATACTTTAGATCCTCATCTTCCAACTGACCCTTGCAAATCTCTTCTTCTAAGGTTGGTGTCACCTCCATCTCCATAGCATTAGTAACAAGAGTAAGGTTCAAATGAGTAAACTCTGCACACAACTGATCAGATTCAGGTGTTGCCCGAAGCTCATTAGCATGCTTCTTTCTACTAAGCATGTCAGCCATGACATTTGCCTTCCCAGGATGGTAATACATATCAAAATCATAATCATTTAACAGTTCCAACCAATGGCGTTGTCTCATGTTCAAGTCAAACTAGGTAAAGATGTACTTCAAGCTCTTGTGGTCAGTGAAGATATCAGTCTTGTGCCCAATCAGATAGTGTCGCCAAATCTTCAGAGCATGAACCACAACTGCTAATTCTAGATCATGAGTAAGATAATTAAGCTCATGTTTCCTCAATTGCCTCGAAGCATAAGCAACAACTCTACCTCCTTTCTTAAGAACACACCCCAATCCCAAACGAGATGCATCACAATAGATAGAGAACTTCTTGCTTAGGTCTGACAATACTAGCACTGGAGCGGTTGCCAACCTCTTCTTGAATTCTTCAAAACTAGCCTGACACTTGTCGGACCATACAAACTTGGCATTCTTCACTAGTAATGCTGTCAATGGCTTAGCAATCTTTGAGAATCCTTCAATGAATCTCCTATAATAACCAGCCAACCCAAGAAAACTGCGAATCTCGCTGACATCTGTAGGCGGCTTCCAATCCAACATATCTTTCACCTTGCTTGGATCAACTGCTATCCCACCATTAGAAACAACATGGCCAAGGAAAGAGACTTCCTCCAACCATAATTCACACTTGCTCTTCTTAGCATAAAGTTTGTGCTCTCTAAGCTTCTGCAAGACTAACATCAAATGTTCTGCATGTTCTTCCTCGTTCTTTGAGAAAACCAAGATATCATCAATGAAAACCATCACGAACTTATCCAGGTATTCCATAAACACCTTGTTCATCATATACATAAAGTAGGCAGGTGCATTGGTCAACCCAAAGGACATAACTGTATACTCATACAACCCATACCTGGTAGTGAATGTCGTCTTTGGTATATCTGAACTTTGAATCTTCAACTGATGATACCTAGAACATAGGTCAATCTTTGAGAACACACAGGCACCTCTCAATTGATCAAACAAATCATCAATCCTGGGCAATGGGTACTTGTTCTTGATGGTTACCTCATTGAGAGAGCGATAATCAACACACATTCGCTGAGTTCCATCCTTCTATCAACAAAAATCATAGAAGAACCCCAAGGTGATGCACTAGGATGAATGAAACCTTTCTCTTCCAATTTCTTTAACTGTTTCTTAAGTTCTTCTAGTTCATTAACTCCCATTCTATATGGACGCTTAGCTATGGGTGCAGTGCCAGGTAATAACTCAATAATAAATTCAATGTCATGGTCAGGTGGCATACCTGGCAATTCATCGGGGAACACATCCGGGAATTCCTCCACCACCTGATTCTGAGGATCTACATTGTCATCTAGCTGATTCAGTGTAGCTGTAGGTGGTGCTTGCACTCTGACATCAACACTGATTCTATCTCCTTTTGGTGTAGTCAGATCCACAACCCTCTCTTTACACTTTATCACAGCTTGGTAGCTTCCATCCAATCCAACCCTAGAATTAAATCAATACCAGATGCATTCAGCACAATAGGACTTGCTGAAAAGTCTACCCCCTTAAGTGAAGCTTAGTTGAAGGGCAGTAGTAAGAAGCTGGTATAGCACCCCCCCGGTGAATTTACTACCACTTGGTTCTTCATGGCTACAACTGGTATGCTATGATTTCTAACAAATGCTTGCGAGACAAAGGAATGTGAAGCTCCAGAATCAAAAAGTACAGTAGCATAGATAGAGTTGATGTTGAACGTACCCAGCATAACCTCTGATGCTTCCTGAGCTCTCTCAGTGGAAACATGATGAACCTTCCCATACTGCAGAGGCTTCTGATTGCTATTCTGCCCCTGAGGAGTCTGCTGATTCATCTTATTATCTGGACGGTTGAAAGACATGTGCCCCTCTTTTCCACATACAAAACACCTTGTAGGCATGTTGGGACCACTATTCTTTAGAGGAGTATTATTAGGAGCAGTGAGACATGGAGTCTGGTTGTTATTGGGACGCTGCTGATAGTGTGAGCATTGATTCCCATTTCAGTTCCACTGGTTCTGACCATGATTCCACTGGATGACTGGTCCTTGGTACTTCTGCTTGAAACCTTGGTGGAAGTTAGAATGGAAATGTGAGTTACTTCCAGAGCCCTGTTCATTCACCTTCCTCTTCTTGTCCTATGCCAGACGTTCATTATCTAGCACAATAGCACTATTTACCAATTCCTCAAAAGTATCATACTTGTTGCCCTTCAATTGCAACCTGAGTTCATAGTAAATGCCATAAGGAAATGGCGTCACTTGTCAACATCCCTTAGAACTTCATGGGGAGCGTAGCGAGCCAACTCCTCGAACTTAGCATCATACTCACTCATAGTCATAGAGGCCATTTTGAGATTCCTGAATTCCTCTTGTTTCTGCTCTATGAGACCCTCCGAAATGTGGCGGGCCTTGAAGTCCCTCTCAAAAACTGCCCAAGTAATGGGAGGAGAATTATTGGGACGAGCAGCTTGATATGACTCCCACCAGGTCTGAGCAGCTCCCTAGAGTTCCCAGAAGCATACAACATTTTTTCAGTATCATTGCACTGTGTGAGATTCAATTGTTTCTCCACAGCCCACAGCCAGTCTTCAGCATCCAAAGGATTAGTGGTGTGAGTAAACATAGGGGGATGACCTTGCATAAAGTCCCTGTGTTTATCTCTTGGTGGTTGAGCATGCGGTAATCCTCCAGCTTGCATAGTCTGCACAAACTGGGTCATAGCCTGCACCATCTGTATCTGTGCCTCCCTCATTTCCTCATTGGTGATATGTCCAGCACCACGGCCTCTACCACGGTTACGTCTTCCACCAGGAGCAACCATCTGTATTCCAACAAAAATCAAAGCTTAGAGAGATTCAGGATACAAATCACTTATATAATGATAAGGATTGAAATACTGAAAATTTCTGGCCAGCTTCAATTTTAGCAGTACAGAAAAACAGTCATATCGAGATCCAGGTATCAAAAGGAGATGTTCTATACATGGTTAGAAAGTTTAAGAAATTCTCTACAACTTATGTTCAGACCATATTACTAGATTCTGTAATCTAAGCCATCGAATTAATCAAACAACAGAAACTGTTTAGAGATTCTAGACAGCGCTGAACATCTGATTGCGACAGACATAACTTCTAACTCAGAACTGATTTCGACATGATTCTTGTGGGAATTGATAGATAGAGAAGTCTAGTTTTGCCCAGAAAAAATCTCATCAGCATTGGACCAACCAATTTCGAGATATAACCAAGTAGACTGCTCAGAAATCAGCACAAGTAGTGCCAGGATAAACCAACCCAAACTTAATTTATTCAGAATTTAACCTTAAGCCTATGATCTAAATGAAATTATGCCTAAAGACACAAGATCATTGCACTCATTACAAAGATGCAAAACAAACATAGGAATAATGACAACACAACAATGCATTAAAGGAGCACAAAGCAAACATTGACTCAACTTGCGATACTATAGTTTTCCTCGTATTAAGGGCAAAGATCCTAAAGCTTATCTCAAGATTACGCAAGCAGAAGATAAGGGAGGGTTTTAAAAGCATATCAAAGCAAGGAGTAGATGAGAACAAAGACTTTAAAATAAACATCAAGGAGGAGACAATATCAAGGATAGGGATATAGTAGAGAAGAAAATACCAAGGTATATAGAACAAGGTTGTTCTAGCAATTTTTTAAAACTTTATTACGGCCAAGTTCCACCTAGGCTTGCATCCTACAGTCAACATGGCTCCGATACTAATTTTTCACACTCTATTTTAAAGGAATAAAATAGAATATATAAATAACCCTATATGCGTCCCAGGAATAGTCGCACATATAAGATAACAAATTACAGAGAGTATTATCACCCGGTTTATTACATAGCGAACCAATATTTAATACAGAGTCTAGCACATAAACAAATACATAACTAATATAACTTTATTGCGGAAGCTCCACACAGGGATACGCCGACCGGTGAACACCAAGCCTAGTACTCATCGCAATAGCTCTCATTCCAACCTTTATCTGTTACCCATCCGGATTTTCCAAAATTGAAAGTGAAGCAAGCGTAAGTATACAACCGTACTCAACAAGCATAACATGGTTTAATGAGGCTCAATTAAGCTAACACTGTTTGACTGCATTAGCTTTTATAAGTTAATCATATTAAGGTATAGCATCAAGGTAACAAGTGTTTCCCGAAACCATCATGATCATTGGCACATAAATGAATAATGAACACAATAGTAGATGAATGAACATTTAGCATGACAAGAGAGATCATCATTAGTGTAAAGATTCCAAGGCCGCTCATGTCCTTGAGCAAGGCTAGTATATCAGTTTAATAAACTCTGCACAGAGGTGTACACTTTCACTGTGAGTCGTGTTGCCCGTATGCCGGGTTTGCAACTCCCAAAACTCTTCCAAGGAGAGCAGGCATGGTACACTATGAAGCCTTTCAAAAGTTTGTCTAACAAGTTAGGGCCGCTAGATTTCTGTGCCTACGAATGTAGTATGCCCCCTTCTGATGGCACACAACCGCAGCCTATACACATGCAGATAGGGGTCCAACACCCAACCCGGACACACCCCTCTTGCGCCAAAAAGGGAACTGCTAACAAGCTAGAAAAGAGCTTCATACTGAGCTAAAGCCAGAGCCATATAGCCCTCACAGCTGTACTGTAAATCCCGGAGGTTCTGTTATAGATTAGCCCTCATGTTGTTAAAGGTCATTATTACTGTTCATGTCACCAATATTCATCAAGTCACAAGATCATGATATTCATTAAGCACTTGCATCATAGCTACCCAATGCAACCCAAAGGTGTCAAGGAATCAAGATAGCAATACCTAGTTGTAATCTCTAAGATCAACAAATAGACACATGCATATGAAATATTATTTATGGTGTATAGGTAACAAGGAAGATCCATGCTATACTTGCCTTGATTCATAAAATCTTGCTGGTCCTGCTGATCCTCAAAGTAGCCTTGCTCAACAAAACCCTCACCGTCTGAACTCGATATTGACAATCAACACCAAACAATCCAATCGAGCATGCATACACGAAGCAAACAAAGAGCTATTAGAGGAATAATACACCAATCTCATCAAAACAGAAAGAAATAAAACTATTCTACACGCTGCTACAATCACACAGATGTAAAGATCACTAAAATCAGAGCTATAACATGAAGGATATGAATTTTATAAGATTTCCTGTTGAAAAATAATAATTAAAATAAATTTAAATTTTCAAAAGTTGGAAAATAAATCTTACAATGATACTAACAGATAGATTATGAAATTATGAAGCTAACGCAACTAGAACGGGCCAAAACAGAGTTAAAACGTGAAAGTTATGACCTAAACAATATTAGGGTCTAAACTGCAAAAATCAAGGCTGAAAACTAAATATTTTTAAACTGCGAAGGACTAAGTCATAATTAAAGAAAAAGACAGGGATTTTCTACAAAAATGCCAGCGGTGGCCGGGCATTGACGGCATTGACGCCACGCTGCGGCACGGGAGCGGCCGGGTCCGTGGACCGGCCGTGGACCACAGCCGTGGACTCGGTCCACTGGTCCACCGTGGACCGAGCGGTGTCGGCAGGCCGGTAGAAGCTGCCGGTGGTAGTGGCTCGCCGGCGAGCGGCAGCGCAGCGCCTACGGGATACGGGAACCTCCACGAAAAAGACGGGGAGGCGCGGTGCGAGCTCGCGGACCCGAAGGTGGGGTTCATGGCGGCGGCAGGTGGCCGGAGGCGGGTCCGAGCGACGGCGGTGCCATAGGCGACGGCCGGTGCTCCTAAGGCGGCACACGGGGAAAGTGAGAGTGGCCACGAAGAGCATCTACGTGACCCTCGCATTCCCACGGAGCTCAGCGTGTGCTTACCTAGACGGCTAACGGCGGCGGGACGAAGTTCGAGGGCGGCGGCGAACTCGGTTAGCACGGCGGCTAGGGTTTCGGCGATTGGAGGAGTTAGGGTTAAGGTGGCGGCGGCGCACTAGGGTTAGGGTGGTGGCGCACTAGGGCATTGCTCTTTATAGTCGCTGGATCCTCGGGTGGCGTACCCGAGACGGATTCGGCGGTGGACGAGGGCGCTGACTCGTGGGCCCGCGGGCGTGGCCTGCCTAGCAGCTAGACGCGGTAGCGGCGCCTTGGTGGGCCGGCCTGTCGGCTGCTGGGCCGAGCGGCCACTAAGCGGGGGAGCGGGCCGACGCTGGGGCCAAGCCACTTGCGGCTGGGCTGCCTGGCTGGCCTGTGGCCGCCGGTGGCCAAAGCTGGCCGCTGTGGCCGGCCGGTGCTACCGTTGCCTTGGCCATGGCTGGCCAATGCTGGCCGTGGCTGGCCAATGCTGGCCATGGCCGGCTGGAGGCGGCCACTGGTGGCCATGTTTGGCCATACTTGGCCAGAAGGGGCTAGGGTTGGCCAGAGTCCTCTAGGGAGCAAAAATTTGACAACAAGTTCAAACAACCATCCAAAACTTATGCTGCGGCATGAATGCACATACATGTATCTAGCCAAGATATATTTTTATTTCATTAAATATTTATTTTGCCTATGTTAAATGCCCACAAAATAGCATTATTAAATCATTTTGGCTATTTTTAAAACCTGCAAAAATCTAGGGTGTTACAAGAAGTTTCAAATGTTTCACTAAAATAAACTAATAAAGATACACAACAATTTGCATCAGTGCAGTTTTATTGTTAGGAAACTGAAAATAAAGAGTAAATTCTACAGAACGTCAGTGAACATGCCAACTAGACAAAATAACTACTGAATTATAAGAATGTAAGAAACTGCAACTTTTATAAGACAAAAAAGTCAATAGTGACCGTTTGTACTCAAATATAAAATTCCAAAGACAGTAATGATCCACACTCACACTGCATCTTGAGTGTCGTATATACGGATTGTTTCATCATCGCTAGCTGTCACGAGATATTTGGTATCCTTTCTGTGAAAATCCATAGAACTAATTTTGCCATTCTGAAATAGAATTATGACACAACAAAAGAATCAAATGAGTATAGTGTGCTTAGGTATGTCAGTGTATATTGAGCACTCTCTTAATAGAGATGTGCATTTGAAACGGATGCAACAAAGATATAAGTCAAGCAAGTCATTTCAAGTCATAGAAACATAGCATGGTTTTTTTTCTGTTTTATGTTTTTAAACTGGTCATGTCCATTACGATCCACTGATAGTTGGGTGGTTCAGTCTGACATCAATCTGCTAGTACATGCCAATATAATTGAAAATTTAAGTACTTGGCACATGGTAGCAAGGGCACATTATTCGATTCATTTTTTGCTAGGATATTTACATAATTGTATCAAGAAAATTGTGAGTACAGCTAATGAACATGAACCCCAATCCCACCACCACATATGGTAACATGATAAAAAAAGCCTATACCCCTTTGGGCGATATATAGGAAACAATGCACTTTTCAAGCACTTGCATTCACATTCATGCAGCAGTCTAAACTGAACTCTTTGCATTTTCAAGAAAGCAAAGTAAATTTAATAAAAAAAGCAAGTTAAGTCAAGTATCAAGTTAGCACTGATTTCACCAAAAGGAAAGAACTTTTGGACCCCATGGGTGTAGAATAGTTTAATTTCTACCAGGCAATTGCATGAGTAATTTGTGAGAAGAACAAAAACATACATAGCCTTGGAAGACCATCCCTATCTTCATGCTCTTGATCACCTCATTAGTGATCTCCATGCTCACCCTGGGTGGACTTGTCAGTGGTAGCAAACTTTGGAAAATAAACTGCGATTAATCAATCAGGTACCAAGGATATGGTCTTGGCAACCGAAGCAGAGGAAGAACCTAATCAAACCATAGATAGATTGATTCAGATTAGTGGTAGCACGAAAATCCATGATAAAACAGACTGAGAACAACTGGATACATCCAGGCCAAGGAAGGAAGGAATTCTCACTAACAGAAAGAACGAACCAATCGAGGTGGGATGGATGGATTTAGATTTGTAGCTGTAAGCGAATCCGCATCAAAATGAGTGGGAATCCAACTCTAAGAGAATGGAATCCATCCGAGCAAAGGAAGGAGTGCTCACCAGCAGAAGGAACCAGCCAATCTAGATCGGGACGGACGGATCTCTCCTCTATTAGGCTAAAGGAGCGGCGATGCTATGGCGGGTTTGCGGCGTGAGGAGCGGCTGGCTGTAAGAGAGGAGGGAAGGGACTAGCGGCGTCTGCTTGGCTGTGGCAGAATAGGATTCTCGAGGGCTATTTGGTTTGGATCCCCGCGAGCCTTACCGAATTTGGCGACACCAAAGAAATTTGGCTAGCTTTTTGATTGCTGCCAAAATTGGTGTGTACAATGCTAACGACAAGCTTTCCACCTGTTGGTTCGCGAATGGAAGCCATTTGCCTGCCAAAATTTTGGCTGTGCAAATGGCCATAGTACTGGTGCAGTGACACTACCAAATCAGCAGCATTAAATGCTGAACCCTTGGATCATATAGCTTCAAAGGATCACACATAAACTGTGCAACCAAGTTGGAGTCTATTTTCTCTATTATCTTCCCTGCTATGAAATCTACAAAATAAAATGCCCCCTTTGCTAAAGAAACATTGGATGATAATTGAGTCCTACATGTCAAAACAACAAATGCGGCAAGCTTTTGGCATCACTGCAGTTCAAACAACACTATTTTCTTCAAGTTTGGCATCACCAAAGTTCGACAGGACACGTTTCTCGGTTCATGGCAATAAGCATCAAAGGAGAAATCCGTGAGGAACTGGAAAGAGAGAGTGAATGAGATGATAATTATTTGGGAGCAGGGTAAATGAAGCAACATTTAGCATATTCTGGCTGTTCAATGTTTAAGTTGTACTATGTTCTACCCTGGCAATTTAACTATATATGCGGCCATTAAGAATGTGACGTGTTCATATACCTCTTTTAGCAAATGACAACAATTTATCACCACTGAAAATATAGCATTCCTTGATCCAACCCAAATTTCACCACTTATTGGGTGGCAACAAGGTTATGTTGTCCATGGTCAAGCATATGAATTGGAGTGAAGAGGAAAACAGGCTGCTCACATAGTCTCGGTTGGCCAGGCCGACCTTCATGCTCTTGAGCATCCCTTCGGTGATTTCCATGCTCACCCTTGGGTCAGGTGCTGACCCAGTAAATGGCGTGTGGTGAACACATGTACACTCGATAATTTTTGCACAAAAAAACGAAGTTAGTACGCATAATAATACTACTAGATACACCACATTTGTAATTGGATCAAATCCAAATGCAGATAGCCAAATAGTTAGGGTTTGGTGCTAGGTTTCGTAGAACAGGAAGGGAAGAGAAGGGGCGGTCGTACATGATGGTGGTGTGTTAGTCGCCAGCGAAGGCCACCACGAAAGACCTGGGCACCTAGAGGCTGGAGCGCAGGGCAGCGGCGGCGGGCGGCGAGCCATCGCCGAGGAGAAAGAACGTGGCGGCGGGGTGAACGGCAGTGGGGTTGAGGTTCTCACCCTCATGGGCCGTTCTTTACCTGGGCCGTGCTTTTCCTGGGCCCTTCCTTTTCCATGGCCCTTCCTTTTCCGTGCATTATTACTTTTTTTGTTTCGTGTCTTTTCTTGTGTAATTATTAAAAAAATATTTATCAGGAGATTGAATGATTGAACAAGATAAAACATATATTTTTATTTTTATTAAGTTGGGATGTTTTATCTCACGAAGCTTGAACCGTTTTCTCTTCAATTTGAAAATTTATTGAAGCCACGCGACTTTCCTTCTAAAAATAAAACATTTCTTTACTACCTAGAACCATTTTCTCATGTATATGGCCATTTTTTATTTTAAACATGCAGCATTTTTACCCTATACGTAATTAAATGCCTAACATTATTAAGAAAACATTCTCCTAGAAACTATCATTGAGACTCAACTCAAGTGGGGTTTTATTTGTACCTTTCATTCTAAGAAGCATAATGATATGATATATTCTATTTAATTTCGATGTGTGAAAAGACCTAGGATGTCGCCTACAGGGGGTGAATAGGCAATTATCGAAAACCTGAAACTTACAAACTCAAACGCAGAAGTTAAGTACCTACCAGAAGTAGGACCAAAAGTAGCACCGGTATTACCGGTAGTACAAAAACTAGTACTACCGATGCAAAGTTCTGGTACTACCGGTAGCCTACGAAACTACTAAATTGAAATGAAAATCAGAGTAAAATAAATTGTAAATTCAGATCCAATTGTTACCACCCCTTTGTTGATGTTGCTGATAAAGGTGTTGAACTTCTTAAGATGTTTCACCGCATCAATCGTAGATCAAGTCCTCCAACCTATGAACTTTGGGGGTAGGGATGAAGAACACGAAAAACACAAGAACAAGGGTAGTCGATGCTACCACCATAGCAAGACACACGATTTAATCCGAGGTTCGGCAATCCCCACAAAGAAGTTCCTACGTCCCCGTTGTTGAGGTTACCACAAAGGTTTCCTCTCTCAAGAAACCATGAAGGTAAACTTGAGATCTTCACTAAGAATCAAGGGTAATACAAATACTTCGGGCGTCCTCACAAATGAGGCAACACGGGCAGCCACGAAGAACGCCTAGCCGGCTAGGGTTCCAAGAACCCAAGAGTAACAAACACAAATCAAGCCGGCAAGATGAGGAATCCAAGTTCTCAAATCGTAGATCGAAGTTCCCACTCTCTGATCTCATGTCCCTAGTTCGAATCTTTGAGGGGTTGAAGTTTGGGAGCAAAGGGGGAGAGAGAGCAGGCGAGCTGGTGCTTGGGAGCTTTCTTTCTCAGGTGAAGAATGAGTGAAATGGCGAGAGCTAGCCAAAAGAGAGAGGTGAGGAGTATATATATGGTCTGTCCAGAACAACTACCGGTAGTACTGATGGAACCACCGGTACTACCGGTACCTCACCAAATATGACCGTTGTCGTGTCAGAGCGTGCACAGGATGACATACTGGTACTACCAGAAGTAGGACCGGTACTACCAGTAGTACATTTCCTGCACAACTGGGCACCTTCGACTTGGCCTAAAGTAAATATATATATATAGCCGGTACTACCGGTAGTACACAACTACGCCAACTCGCAGACTTTGATTTTGGAAAAATATGCCTGATACTTCCGGAGTATAATTTTAATAAAATACGGTGCTACCGTAGAGCACCAGTACCATCGGTTGGGGAACCCTTACTACCGGTAGTACAAAGTTTCTTCAACTTTGCACATCTCGACTTTCTAAGAAAAAGACACGGATACTTCTGGTTTAAAACTTTAATATTTTTGGTACTTCCGGTAGGTCTGGTTGGCTGAAGCAAAGGACTTTTCTGAGTGATGTGAGTGCAACGGTGACTCTCCAAACGCTCTAAATATAGAATTGAGCACTTTTATACCTCGAATTACCAACCTAATTTGTATCCCTCTTGATAGTACGGTGTTTTCTATAACTTAAGTAAAGATAAAAATTGAGGGCACTCTTGAGTAGAAACGTCGTCCATCCGAAGAAACTTTGGGGTGCTAGGATCACCAAATATCATCGTTCAAATCTTTCAATGTACTTCAAGGAGAGATAATTCCAACTTTGATTTTTCTTCTTGAGCAATGTCATCTTGAGTACGTGACTTGATTCTATTCATCAAATATAGATAAATCCAAATATACCAAGTCACTTTTCATTCAATGTAGCAAGCTTTAAATATGAGACCATTCCATATGCAATCCCTTATGTCTCATTATCTAACTCAATGTGCTTGCTTCCACATGAATCATAGAAATCTCACAATAGATAGGCCTTTATATGAATTCTATTTGCATTGTTGTCTTGTGCTTATACAACAATGACACAACATTTGGCTTTATACACTTTAATCAAGTACTTGTGAGATAATCAATTTTCTGTCCAACACTTAGCAGAATCATTAGACCTTTTAATTATGTTGTCAATCAATTCACCAAAACCCACTAAAGGGATAGATGCACTTTCAGTCTCCCCTTTTTGGTGATTGATGACAACACAATTAAAGTTTACAAGAGATTGATAAATAATAAGATTTTGAATCCTATGATATAGTGAGCTTCCCCTAAATGTGTGCATTGAAGGAATTGAAACTTTGGCCTCAAATGTCAAATGCACATATTTAAGATGAAGTGTGGAAACTCTCCTATATCTTAGCATCCGAGGGGTGCAAGTGTAACAATATAACCATGATGCTCATGACAGTTCATGCATTCAAAGAAAATAAACATTACACCATTCAAGGCATGAATGTCACACACTAGCATAAATGATCCTTATCAAAAATCATCAATTTAAACTATCCTTGCATACACCACACAAAATTGAAAAATCTTATATGCCCTCCTTTACCCCTTTCAATCCACATATCAATCTCACTATCTCCCAATATTTCTCCCTCTTTGGCATTAATCTCCAAAAAGGGTCTCTCCGCCAAAAGGAGGAAATGATGCATGGAAAACAAGTGAGAGCAAGAGGTGGGTAAATGATTAGCATATAGGACTTCTCTTCTAAGATTTCTACCGTATAAAGTATGCAACAACTTAAGTCAAGATTCTTGAGTAGTAGCATATTTAGCTCATACCTCACTTAGATCATAGTTAGACACAAAAGGTATGAACCAAATATCTAAAGATTTTGTGAATCGTCACCATAAGAATAAACTTATGGTGTGACCCAAAATATTGCATACACATGCCAAAATATTGCATACACATGCACGAACTAGCATGTAAGGGCCTAGATGCACAAAGGTAATGCAAGAGTTCATGGAGCGATATACCTTTGTTCTAAGTCTCATAATTTTCACCATGAAGGTGATTTCAATAGTTGGGTTTAGTTCTTTGATTGGACTAGTACTTCTTTATGCAAGATAATTTCATCTGTGCCCATCTCTCTTTATCATCATCTTCAAGGAGATATCACACTTGTGCTTGATCTCAATTGAAAGTCCATTGCTAGCTTTTGTTGTCATTTTGAGATACCAATTGAAGACATATTTCTTGATATACCAAGTTAAAAAATTATCCACCAATATCAATTGGAATATGGTCTTCACAATTTTGACATCAATTTGAAGGAGTCTTCACAAGTTGATGCCAATTGGAATGAATGCTCTTATCTCATAATATCACCTAGGGAATGCTCACAAAGCCAAGAGATAGCATCAAATTGTACAAGCTACAGTTTCACAACTAGTGACTTTTGGATATGGAAGACTTGTAAGTCACTAATTGTAAAACCTCATAACATAGATTAAATTCCCCCTTTTTGATAGTGCATACATATATATTTGGAAGGCAAGAACATATGCACTTTTGGTCAATGAAGTCCAAATAAGGAAATTTAATCTATATTATGGAGAGTAGCTACTTAAGAGATAAAATTACAATCTAAATGAATATGAGAGATAACTTTACCAATTTGGATTGAGTTAATATAGCATACTCATGAGAAGCTCATTCTCACCAAGAGACTACACAAATCACTAGAAGAAAAGGTTAGTCTTCAAAGACACAAGACATAGGATGGGCTCCCCCTTAATATATGCATCAAGTATTCGAATTACTTGTGAAATGCATTTGAATCAATTTAAGAGTCATGAGGAGTTCACCCTATATCTTGGCTAAGGCATGATAAATTTACAAGAATTAAGATTATGCCAAGAAAACATACCACCACCAAGGTAGATAAAACACTACATAGATATGACCATCATAAGTGAGACTTCAAGATTCAGATGGACATAATTCTTCACTTGATGACTCATGGTGGATTATGATGCGTCAAGATCTAAATTAGGTGCCTAGTTCTTTCTTTACCTAAAACAACTCACACACAGAGCAAAAGGTAAAATTTATGAAATCTGCAAATTATGAACTAGGAGTTACCACTTTTATTGATAAGATCTTGGGTAATCAATGAGATGAATCAAGTTCACTTGATGAGATCTAGAGAGGAGAAATAGAAGTGGAATTCTGATCTTCAGTTATTTTCTCCAACTCATTTAGATTCAGTTCCACTAAAGGATTAGGACATCCTTTTGAAATACCCAAAGAATCTAAGGAACCATCCATCCACCTTTTCCCATGTGTGGGACTGCATATAATACACTTGGAAGAAGCCAATAGTCCCACAAGATATAAGCTAAACTCCCCCTAAATTTGTGCATGCATGAGTACACAAAGCACTATGATGCATATCAATAATGTGATATCAATAGAGAGGTTTGCACAATATTCCATCTGTTTCAAACTCCTTCAGGCTGCTTGCAATCGAATAGCATCATATGTTTCTAATTTCTTCCCATTGATTTCAACTAGAACCAATTGATTGTAACTCATCGATGCTTCTTGTAAATACTCAAGTCAACTAGTTTCAATTGATTTTGGCTGCTATTTCTGAAAAACTGTAACTAATTGCCTTTTTGGTCCAACTAGTTATAACTGCCTGCTGCTACTTGTAATCTGAGTTCAACTGATTTGGACCCATGTGGGTCCTTTTTCTTTCATTGAAACTTCTTTAGGTCAAACTGATGCTTCTCTTTTTCAAATGATTTTACATGACCAACTTGAGAAGCAACTGAACCTTGTTGCTACAATCTAATTCAATTCAATATAGTCAGTTTTCAGATTCTGTCCTTCTAAAAGAAAGATCCATATTTCTCAGACCACTAGTCTAATATATATGAAATTTGGTAGATACCGGAATCTATGTGTCATCTAAGTTGTGTAAAACTTTTAGCTCATTTGGAATCCTTTTGGTGAGCCAAATCAAATTTTTACCAAAATTATCAAGGTCTGAAAACTGTAGCACTAAATCTGATAGAAACTAACTCACAACTGACTTTCTTTAAAACTAATCTTCATGCAAATTGTACAACAACAAGTGCTAGATGTGTATAGCATGCTCACAAATTTTTAGGTTAATTCATTAGTATTTGAATCTTCAAATCCATGTTTAAAGACAGTCAATCACATAATTCAAAAATTTCTAGACAGATTTGATAATTCTCAACTTTTCTTAGCTTCTTATCCAATTTTGAGGTGAACTTGGAACCATTGCAGTATGTAGATGTCCATAAGATAAAAATGAGAAGTTGACAATCTACATATGACAAAATCTCATCAAGTATAGGGTTTTTGAACTATGAACAATAAGTGCCTTCACCTTACTTGCCCTTGATCTTTAGTTTTGAGTACCAAGTGTGTGCTAAAGCACTCAATCGAATAACCATGTACACCATCATATATCACTTCTATATTAGTTCAAGATCACACTTAGGTCTCCCAAACACTTCTAATCATGGTTCGAGCTTGAGGACATTTTAATCAAAATGACTCTTGATCAATCCAATGATTGTCATTTTTTCTGGCAGATTCTGTCCCCTTCAAAGATTAATCCATAACTACCAATGTACATATCCAAAAACCACAAAATTTGGTTGACATGCTCTTTACAAAGTCATCTAGTAGCTGTGAAAATTTAAGCTTCATTTGCCTTGTATATTACTACCAGATCTCTCATCTTTCAGTACTGCTATGTGCTGAGAACTGATTTACCATAGCTGACAAGATTTACTCCAAAGCTAAAGCATCTCTTATCCAATTCTTATGCAACTTGTATGTCAATTAATATCATAACTCTTGAGCATGCACACCAAATTTCAAGCCAATTCAAAAGATTTGATCATATAAACATAGCTCACAGCACAGCTCAGTCAGATTTAAAATGTGGGGCAGATTTCAACACATTGAGCTATACTTCTTCAAACTGAACCAAACTTGAAGTTAATGTATTTGAATACTTTCACAAGAAATATATCCATTCACTCCACTTAAAAGGTCTTGTCATGAACTTCTCCATTCAAACCAACTCAAATTTGATTACTAAACATTTAATCTATTCAAAATATCTCATAGCAAGAAACATATGCATATTTATCCAATTCAATCAACTCTCATATGCACCCAAAAGTATATGATCAACAAGAGATATACCTTTGCAGATCATGATCAACCAATATCATACTTTCTAAATGATATGCATGCCTTCTTGACATTTTCTTTTGATTGAAAATGCGACTACTAAACTTGTCTCTAACTTGATGAATGAATTCAATTATATTAAGCCCTCTATCCATACTATGAATGAAACTTTTCCTTGAGCTCACAAAACCACCACTGAGATAATATATGACATGACAATCATCAAGTTGACCTTTCTTATCAAGTAATCATGCTATGTGTAAGACAAATTTCATCCAAATGACTACTAAAAAAAATACTAGATAAATTTGTTAGTCCACAATGGTACAAAATAAAGATTGAGCTCCCCCTAAGTGAGTGCCACAAGTAGTTTGAATGACTTGCAATAGGCACTTGATTCTATCAAGAATTTTGGGAGTCAATTTCTATTTTCACCAAATACATGATCAAATGCCATATTTGAATTGAGTTGAAGAGATGCTCACAACCCACTTAGGTGTAGATAATCATAAGAACGAATATATGAAATCTCATGGATAAGAACTCAGTTGCATCCAAAATAGTGTTCTTGAAAACTACTTTGTTTAGAACATTTGTGATTCACTATTTGGCACTTAGTATTTCTTGTATACCTGCATCTCAACAAGTGTATTGCTCTACAAAAGAGCCATTAAAAGCACCATATGGCAAGTGAAGTATATATCAAATGAATCTAATTAGCCACTTAAAATATTTCACAAATATTTCTACTCGTGAACTATTTAGCACTAGACACATATAGTGGCTATCCTACTAAAATTAGGTACTTGTTACCAATGGAAAGGATGAAGTAGAGAATATGATCATTAAATTATCTTTGGGTCAACCATACAATAGACAATGACAAGAATTGGTTGATAACTTGAGTCAATATTGTCAATTTGCTTCCTCAAGCACCCTGAAGTCTTCATCTCACCATCAAGTACCTACATCAATATCCTAAGCACATTTTGGTACCCAACTCTTGTTGGGTCCTTTTGAGATAGTCAACAAGTGCTTAGGCACCCAAATGACTTTAGTGCTAGTTTGCGGTGGACACATTGTCTTGCTAGCGCTAACTTCATTTGTGCCCCCCCTAAGCATATTATCATAAACAAATGTGTTCGACTTAGGAATGTTACCATTTGGGCAATCGTAGCTTAGGTGCCCCTTTCTCTTACAAGCATAGCATATGCGGCCTTGATTTGCTTTGTGCTTGTTTTGCTTGTTGGGACAACCATCAGCCAAGTGCCCCATCTCATTGCATCCATAACATCTTCTTGTTGTAACTTGGGCTTTCTTTTTTGCCTCTTTGTACAAGGGGCAATTCTTGGTAGAATGGCCCAACTTCTTGTGTGGACACAAAGCCCGCTCATGTCCATATTTCTTGCTCTTGGTTGTTTTGACATTGCTTGAAGTGTGATTCTTTTGTTGGGATTTGGAGGAAGCAAGATTTGAACCCTTCTCAAGCTTATTCACCATGTTATCACGGTTATCTTGAGAAGATTGTGCTTTCTCCTTACCCTCCAAACAAATCACATCTTTCTTTAGTCTTTCCACTTCTTCTTTGAGCTCATTGTTTTCTATGAGATTTAGCTCAATCGAAGATTGGCTTACTTGAGAAGCACACTCATTAGTACAAGAAATATTCAATTGAGATTGTGTACAAGTGAGTGTGTGAGTGTAAGGTTGAGATGATTTTACCAATGTAGTCATAACCTCATGTGCTATTTCAAGCATAGCATGTGATTCTACTAGCTTCTCATGTGAGCATTTGAGATGATCATGCTCGATATGAAGCTTGTTGAACTTGCTTGAGAGGGTGTCAAGCTTTGCCTTTAGCTCAATGTTGTCCTTTTGTAATTGTGAGACACTAAAAAGAGAGTTAGTAGCTAAATCATGCTCAATTGACAATTTTGTATACCTCTCATTGATTGTCTTTAGTTCTTCCAACTTGGAGATGAGAAACATTTCTTGTTTTTGAAGTGATTGTTCTTGCTTCTCATTTTCTTCTTGTAACTTAACATTCTTCTTAATCAACTTGACAAATATTTTCTTGTCTTTGTTGTTGAGATGATCAATGGTATCAAAATTTTCTTGGTTGCCTTCTTCTTGTTCTTCTTGGCCATGAGACATGAGTGGTGAGGATCTTGAGTTGTGGAACTTGATTCCTCACTTGGCCGCCACCAGTCTTGAGCAATATTCTTGACTTGCACTTCTTGCTCTAGCTCGGTGCTCTTGAGGTCTTGTGAGACTTCTTCGTTGCACACAATGGGCATGTTTTCTAATGACTTGAGCTCATGTGCATCATCACATTTGGACTTTCCATATAACTCGATGAGTCTCATCCAATTGACATGAGCACTCTTTGATGGTGTTTCTTCATTGTAAATTGCCTCAGCTTGAACCTCTGCACTCAATGTACTCAAGATGACATTAATTGCTAGAGCGTTGAGTTGCACACATCTCTTTTCCTCTTTGGGAATATTTTTATAGTTGCTCCAATCAACTTTAGGAATAGAGATGCTTGCATCCATAATACGCTCAACAAGAGGACTAATAGTCCTAAAAATATTGAGTACATAATTAGACCAAGATAGAAAATTTAAACCATCATTTTGGAGAATCACAAGCTTTGATTCATTAGGCATCGACATCCTTTCTCACGGCGGTGAAACTTTTAGTGAGATCCCGGCTCTGATACCACTTGAAAGGACCTAGGATGTCGCCTAGAGGGGGGTGAATAGGCGATTATCAAAAACCTGAAACTTACAAACTCAAATGAGAAAGTTAAATACCTACCGAAAGTAGGACCGAAAGTAGCACCGGTACTACCGGTAGTACAAAAACCAGTACTATCGATGCAAACTTCTGGTACTACCGGTAGCCTATGAAACTACGAAATCAAAATGAAAATCAGAGAAAATGAGCTGTAAATTTAGATCCAATTGTTACCACCCCTTTGTTGATATTGCTAATAAAGGTGTTGAACTTCTTAAGGCGTTTCACCGCATCAAATCATAGATCGAGTCCTCCAACCTATGAACTTTGGGGGTAGGGATGAAGAACACAAAGAACACAAGAACAAGGGTAGTCGATGCTACCACCATAGCAAGACAAACAATTTAATTCGAGGTTCGACAATCCCCACAATGGAGTTCCTACGTCCCCATTGTTGAGGTTACCATAAAGGTTTCCTCCCTCAAGCAACCACGAAGGTAAACTTGAGATATTCACTAAGAATCAAGGGTAATACAAATACTTCATGGCACCCTCACAAATGAGGCAACATGAGCAGCCATGAAGAATGCCTAGCCAGCTAGGGTTCCAAGAACCCAAGAGTAATAAACACAAATCAAGCTGGCAAGACGAGGAATCCAAGTGCTCAAGTCGTAGATCGAAGTTTCCACTCTCTGATCTCACATCCCTAGTTTGAATCTTTGAGGGGTTGAAGTTTGGGAGCAAAGGGGGAGAGAGAGCAGGCGAGCTGGTGCTTGGGAGCTTTCTTTCTCAGGTGAAGAATGAGTGAAATGGTGAAAGCTAGCAAAAAGAGAGAGGTGAGGGGTATATATATGGTCTGTCCAGAACAACTACCGGTAGTACTGATGGAACCACTGGTACTACCGGTACCTCACCAAATATGACTGTTGTTGTGTCAGAGCGTGCACAGGATGACATACTGGTACTATCGGAAGTAGCACCGAAGTAGGACCGGTACTACCGGTAGTACATTTCCTGCACAACTGGGCACCTTCGACTTGGCCTAAAAGTAAACATATATATATATATAGCCGGTACTACCGGTACCACCAGCGGTACTACCGGTAGTACACAACTACGCCAACTCACAGACTTCGACTTTGGAAAAATATGCCCGATACTTCCGGAGTATAATTTTAATAAAATGCGGTGCTACCGGAGAGCACCAGTACTACCGGTTGGGGAACCAGTACTACCGGTAGTACAAATTTTTTTTCAACTTTGCACATCTCGACTTTCTAAGAAAAAGGCATGGATACTTTTGGTTTAAAACTCAAATATTTTTGGTACTTCTGGTAGGTCTGGTTGGCTGAAGCAAAGGACTTTTCTAAGTGATGTGAGTGCAACGGTGACTCTCCAAACGCTCTAAATATAGACTTGAGCACTTTTAGACCTCGAATTACCAACCTAATTTGTATCCCTCTTGATAGTACGGTGTTTCCTATAACTCAAGTAAAGATAAAAATTGAGGGCACTCTTGAGTAGAAACGTCGTCCATCCGAAGAAACTTTGGGGTGCTAGGATCACCAAATATCATCGTTGAAATCTTTCAATGTACTTCAAGGAGAGATAACATTCCAACTTTGATTTTTCTTCTTGAGCAATGTCATCTTGAGTACGTGACTTGGTTCTATTCATCAAATATAGATAAATCCAAATATACCAAGTCACTTTTCATTCAATGTAGGAAGCTTCAAATATGAGACCATTCCATATGCAATTCCTTATGTCTCATTATCTAACTCAATGTGCTTGCTTCCACATGAATCATAGAAATCTCACAATAGATAGGCCTTTATATGAATTCTATTTGCATTGTTGTCTTGTGCTTATACAACAATGACACATCATTTTGGCTTTATACACTTTAATCAAGTACTTATGAGATAATCAATTTCCTGTCCAACACTTAGCAGAATCATTAGACCTTTTAATTATGTTGTCAATCAATTCACCAAAACCCACTAAAGGGCTAGATGCACTTTCAATGTGCCATCCACAAACTATGATTTTTATATTTCATTTCACAGGTTTTTGTGATGTCCCTGGTGATGACTCGTCACCTTGCATGCTTGTTTTCTTTACGACTTGTTCATCATTGACTACTTGGTGGTAACAAAATTTATTTTTTGTCATGCAACATTATGAATTTTCTTCAAAGTTTCAACTTCCAAGGAATTTATGATTTTTCTCAATGTTAAAAGAGTAAAAATTAGCTACAAAAAACATGAGAAGTAGTTTTATCTTGTTTCAAGACATCTTCTATAGTATAATGGGACCGTACACATTGAACTAGTGATAATATCTTAAACAAAATATTATTTATGATCTATGACAAGATAGGTCCAAATTTAATTTATTCGAATACTTTATTGCTCATGTGTTGCACATCATAAATTGAATCAGTACTTAAATCTTTCTATATCTAAATCTGCATCTATCTATATTTATATCTATATCTGTATTTGTATTTATATCTTAATTTGTATCTATACTTATATCTCTATCTCTATCTCCATCTTTATCTCTATCTCTATCTCTATCTAATATCTAATATAAACTAATATATGTAAAATCTAATCTAATCTAATATTCTAATTTCTAATATCTATATAGATATATATTTTAATAAAGTTAAATCACATTAGATGTTTTATCTCTTCTTGCAAGGCGTACACATCATTCCCCACTAAGTGCTCCATTAACTTGCAATTATTTTATATAAAGTTATCCACGTCATCCCTTATTAACTATATATAAAAATATTCTCATTATGTGCGATACTTTTAGTCTTTAAATAAATCATGTACATATGTTTATTGTTTTTATCATTCTATCCCACACAATTCAGCCCATGTTTATTTTAGCCCACAAAATTCAGCCCATACAACACATGTTAGCTCAGCACATAGCCCAACCCATTTTACATTAATGAGGCCAAATTAAATATGTTAAATCAAAAGTGCAAATACACATAATTCAAATTTCATGTTGCATTTTAACAATGATCAAAGCTAAAATTACAAAAACTTATCTTATTCTATTAAGGCCTATTCCTATACAAAACACATGTAACAATCTTCCATCTTCCTAAAATTAGATCCAAAAACACGATCAAAGTTATGTCATATACAGGAACACACTTTTGGATATGGTAGCTGGACAAATTCAAAACTATTTTTATGGCTAAACTTCTCATACCTTGTTGTTGCTACACTTTGCCGCTAGACAGTTGCTTGTCCTCTACAATAGAAAAGTCAAGATGCTGAAAATGGGCAGTAGAAAAACCTATCAAAAGAACAGGCAGCCTGAGTAGTGTTGCTGAAATTACAGAATTGCTTTGAATGTCTTTCCTGTTGAACTGATATTGCTAAACAGAGACACCTTAGAACCCTGCACTTGATGTTGTGGTAATCATAATAGTAGCTTTGTAACACTTGTTTAATTCATTAGTAATCAGTTGTACTGACTCACATCTGCTTATTATAAGAAATCAATGAAATAAGCACTAATCTCATGCAGATTACTACTGAATCCGTAAGAAAAGGATCAAAAGCAGCACATATAGAAGAAAATTGAGCGATTGACTTAGTGCCGTCCAGAGCTATTGGATGAACATGTCGTGTTGCAACTATTGAACGAATTCATAGGCGTGTATGTGTATTCATGGGCATCAGTCTAGACTCATCTGTGATCTTGGATGAATAACTCATCTAGCTGC
This sequence comes from Bothriochloa decipiens, assembly GCA_023333625.1. Lineage (NCBI taxonomy): Eukaryota > Viridiplantae > Streptophyta > Magnoliopsida > Poales > Poaceae > Bothriochloa > Bothriochloa decipiens. The sequence continues at coordinate 69,061,149 of CM041631.1, forward strand.
TAACAATTAAGATGTTTAACCAATATAATAATATATATACTCTAATTTTAAAAAAATTGTTGCACATATATGCAAAAAAAAGTGACGTCCAATGCAATTTACCACGTCACATTATTTTCATTATGTTTGTGCCAAAAAAAAGAAAGAATGCAAAGGTGTATATATGTGATGAATGAAATATATATTTCGATGTTCCATTATATATTAGATGATGAATGAAATACAGATAAATTTGTAATAAGTCACATTTTCATTATGTTTGTGCAAAAAAAAAGAAGAAAGTGTACACCCAACGAAATATATCTTTCGATGCTCCATTATATATTTATTTGGTGATGAATGAATGAAATACAGCACATATATAAGGCAGCATCTGACCAACTAGGGCCTTACTTCTAGACAAAAAAAGGCTTAAGGCAAGGTGACCTCATGTCGCCAATACTATTCAATATAGTGGTGGATATGTTGGCCATACTAATTGCCAGAGCAAAGGATGCAGGGCAGGTAGAAGGGGTTATACCTCATCTCATTCAAGATGGTTTGTCCATCCTTCAACATGCGGATGACACAGTGATCTTTATGAGTCATGATATTGAGAAAGCTGTCAATATGAAACTATTGCTAAGCACTTTCGAGCAACTATCTGGCTTAAAGATAAATTTCCACAAAAGCGAAGTCTTTTGTTTTGGTCAAGCAAAAGATCACGAAGAGTTTTATTCGCAACTCTTTGGATGTGTTGTGGGCAAATACCCGTTTTGATACTTAGGTATCCCTATGCATTTTAGGAAACTGCTTAATAAAGACTGGAAAGCCATTGAGGAATGGATTGAGAAAAAACTAAGTTGCTGGAAAGGTAAGATGTTAACATCTGGTGGTCAGTTAGTAGTCATAAATTCGGTACTATTTAGCCTACCCATGTTTATGATGTCTTTCTTTGAATTGCCATGGGGGGTACTGGAAAAATTAGATTGTTATAGGTCTCGTTTCTATTGGCAAAACGATCAGCACAAAAGAAAATATTGACTAGTTAAGTGGGAAATCATGTGCCAACATAAAGTCCAAGGCGGGTTGGGAATTCAGAATTTAGAGGTCTAAAATAAATGTCTGCTTAGCAAATGGTTATTTAAATTATTAAATGAGGATGGTATGTGGCAAGAATTGCTAAGAAATAAGTATATTAAAAGTAAGACTCTAGGTAGCTGCGAGAAGAAACCAATGGACTCGCACTTTTGGAAAAGCCTTATGAATGTAAAAGATACCTTTTTGGGGTTGGGACATTTTAAGGTCAAAGATGGTTCCCAAACTAGATTTTGGTATAATACTTGGCTAGGCAACAAACCACTTAACGACAAGTTCCATACGTTGTTTAATATTGTAAGAAAGAAGCAAGACTCTATTGCGACAGTTATGAGTTCTTTTGTACTAAGTATCTCTTTTTGAAGGAATTTAGTGGGTAGAAACTTAGCAAATTGGCAGCGTATTATCGCTTCCTTGCAACAGGTTAACTTACTTTAGGAACGAGACGTTTTTGTGTGGGGCTTAAAGGCTTCTGCAGCCTTCATAGTCAAGTTTATGTATGCTGCTTTAATTAACAATAGGGTGCAAGTGTCACAAGATATTTGACAAACAAAGCTACCAATGAAAATAAAAATTTTCCTGTGATACTTGAAGAGGGGTGTCACTCTTATGAAAGATAACCTAGCTAGAAGAAATTGACATGGAGACAAGTCTTGTTGTCTCTGTTATTTTTCAGAGTCAATTCAACATCTCTTTTTTGATTGCTTTTATGCCAAGTTTTTATGGCGTTTTATACATTTACTTTTTGGGATTTTACCCCCCACAAGCATAGATGATCTGTTTGAAAATTGGTCTAAGTTGGGCAATAAAAAGTATAATACATTGTTATTAACAGCAGCATCAGCATTATTATGGGCACTATGGCTAACAAGGAATGAGATAGTTTTTGACAAATGCAAACCCAAATCTCTTTTGCAGGTACTCTTTCGAGGGACGCACTGGCCGCATCAATGGGCCAGCCTGCAGCGGCATGAAGATCTTAAAGATTAATTAATCTCTGCAGCAAAACACCTGGAAACATCAGCTTTAGCTTTCTTTGGTTCCAATAGGCAGCTCTCGCAAAGACATGTTGGTTTTGTTTAGTCCAAGAACTGTTTTGTTTGCCCGTAGTCGTGTGTGTGGCTGTAATGTTTTGCAGCAAACTTTGTTACCGTGTTGGACGTCTGTAATTATTGGTCTGATTTTATCCTCGGATAGATAAAGCCAGATTTTTATCCTTTATCTAAAAAAAAATATAAGACAGCATCAGCTGATAGACTCAATCAAAAACACTAATCTGCTGCTAGCTACTGATAATACGATGCATATAGCATGGACGAAGATTTATATTTCTGCTTATTCCAAAACTATCAGACTAAGGAATCTACTAAGGTACCTAGCTAACAGCCTTCGTCATTTATTCTTCCATTATTCCAATGCAGATCAAATCTTAACAACTTGATCAACTCAACTCAAAAGTGGTTGAGCTGTGAGATGCCAAGAAACGACATGATGGGTCCCTGCAGCATCTGCATGACGGCCCTCCACCCGGCCTGCGTCGGGTTGACGAAATCCCAGTAGAAGTACTCCTCGGGGTGGTCACACAACCAGTAGTTGCCGTCGTCGTCGTAGCTCTCGCAGCAGGGCTGCAGCCGCTGGCTGAACCGCGCCGACAGCTCCGGCCCCTCCGGCGGCGGCGCCAGCCGCGCCACCATGTCCATCATGACCGTGTACACGTCCAGCACCATCACGTCGTCGTCGCCGTCCAGCCGGTTGCGTCGTCGTCGCCGTCCAGCCGGTCCCGCAGCAACGCGTTGTGCTTGGCCGGCCCGTCGTTGGAGCCGTCGGGGCAGGCGGTGTAGTTGGAACCCCTCGCCAGCCACGGCGAGCACCCCAACGGTGGCAGCGTGCTCACCACCACCTTGGTCACCCCGATGTCCAGCAGCTGCGACACCACGCTCTCGATCTCGTCCACCACCGTCGGGATCAACGCTTCGAACTGCATATGTATCAGATTCATATATATGCATCCATGCTTATGACATGTAAATATATTTATATACATATATATATATATATATCATCATGCACATAAAGTAGATAGGTGAGATCGAATGAAACTCTACTTACGCCGTCTGCATGGACTTGTGCGTAGTCATTGCCGGAGAATGTGATGAGCGCGACCGACTCCTCAAAGTCCTTGTCCTCGTCAATGAAGCCTTCGCTGATGAGGTCGCGGAGCTGCCTGACCTGTGCGTGGAGCGTTGTGACGCGGGTGCCCGCGGGGACTCCTTGTGGCCCATGATCTTGGCCATGTAGTCCGACTGCACGAGCCCGTCGGAGAAGCGCCCCGTGGGCTTCTTCCCGTGCGCCGCGTCCGACATGCCGAACGGGTAGCGATACGTCTTGGAGTAGCCGCCCAGCTTCTCCGCCGGGTCCAGGTTGCCCACGTCCACGAACTCGTCGCCGAACACGAACAGCTTGTGCTTGTGCGTCTTCTTGGACCGATCGCCGTCGTTGTGGTGACCACCGTGCCCATCGTGGTGGCCCTTCCCCTTCTTGGACGACGTAACGTTACCGCCGGCGCCGCCAGCCATTGCTCGCGACTCCGCGACTGCATTACATGTATTCATAGCAGGAAATTCATTCAGAGTCTATCTGTATGTATATAGGTATGTAGACGACAATGCAATAAGCTAGAGAAGAAGTACTATATATACATAAATATAAATAAATGGAGATGATAATGAGCTAGCAAATTAAGCATTATTACTATTGAAGTATGTATGTAGATGACAATGCAATAAGCTAGAAAAGCATTACCATTGAGAAGGAGGAGAAGGAAGCAGGCGGCGACGAGAACCTTCATGTTGACGTCGCTAAGAAAAGAAGATGGAAGAATGTTTGGCTGCGTGCTCTCAACCGGTTGCCAGGGCTCTAATTTATAGCCTGCAGAAAACAGCCCTAGCGTAGCGGACTCGCGGTATATACCTTGCAGATGCCGGTATCATATCATAACCGTGTGGCGGGAGTGGCAAATCATTCAGTTTCATTTGTTGCATTCCGATCTTTCAGTTCGATCTGACGATATAGATAATCGCGTAGATTTTTTTTTTGAGAAAAACCACCGCGCGTAGATATGTGGCTATCACGCTCATGGGCCGTGCTTTTCTTGGGCCTTTCCTTTTCCACGTTTTTTTTTGCTGTTTCGTGTATTATTTTCTTATTTCTCACATAGGCTTTCTTTGGTACAAATATTTTCGGAGTACTTGAAAGATATTATGATTTTGTGAAATATGCTATGAATATTTTCGGAGTATTGAAAGATATCATGATTTTGTGAAATATGCTATGAAGTGTTTGGGTGCAACAATACTTATCATGATTTTGTGAAATATGCTATGAAGTGTTTGGGTGCAACAATACCTTCTAAAAACCAAGGTATATTGTTATAACTGTAAGTTTTTTTTGAGTTTTGAGAACTCCACTCTAAACCTCTTTTTTCTAGACCATGGTTTTGTGTCTCTTTGATTTATAAAACCACAGTTACTACAATTTTCCAAAACTGCAACATTCAAACATGCCCTTAGTGTTTTTAAAGACAATACTAGCCTCTTTCCAATAGTTTTTTAAAAATGACTTGTAACCTAATGAGTTTTCCAAGTGACTAAAAAAGTGTGTATCATCACTCTTAGAGATAATAATTTTACATCAGAAATGCATCCGTACAGGAACCATGTCCCACTTTCTAACATCTCAAACTCACTGTCACAACATACGAGTCGGATTTATGATTTTCACTAAGTCAAAATTGTAGTATGTCAACAGTAATTCATACTGCACACATGATTTTGTAACGAAAACTCTGGATAGAAAATCCATAAAAGTTGTGATAAAATAACCAAATATGTAGTAAAAGTAATCATAAATTTAGTATTCCCAACCGACTTTGTTTGACTTGATTTAAAAATTAATTACATAAACAAAATTGGTAGTTACATGACATAAATAAATATGGCACGGAGTAGTCAATGAACTAGTCGTAATGAAATGCAAGATGACGAGCCTCCCATGACGTCACAAAAACTTGTGAAACATAAACAAAACACATAGTTTGTAGATGGTACATCAAAATTAGATAAATTAAGATCGTATCATTCCGATGCTGCAGGACCACGGCGACTACGAGGACGACGCGGTGGACGCGCTTGAGCGCCATCACCGATCTAATGATCGAAGCCGGTGCGCATAGACTAGGTTGTTGTCGATTAGTGAGTAATCCGCTTACGATGTAAGGTGCGAAAGTGACGCTTCATGTAACTAGGTGATACCCCGCGCGTTGCTGCGGAAACTTATAGTGTCTCATATCTATTTGAACATTTGGTGAAACATATATATAATGTATTTTGTGTTATGTATACAAAGGTTGGTAGGAAATATGGAAGTTATAAAATTGTATACAATCTAACCAATTCTAAAAGCCATGTTATGAATCAATCATAAGAGGAAAATATGAAAGAACAGATGAAAAGGATTACTTATGAGTGCCAGTTAATAAATACTTGGATTTCTAATGGATACGATACGACACACACATATGTGTCTTCTCATCTCACTGACTCATGCATCCTTGGCATTGACGTCGCAGTCCAGCCCACCCTGCCATGGATCCTGTCGTGTCCAACGTGTGGATATGTCGGGTAGTTTGTGCCAGACATGGATCCAGCCGCACTTTTGTTAATCTGAGAGTAGGAGAGCTTTATATGTATGAGAGTTGATTTGAAGAGCAAATGGAAAGATCTAAAAGCGAGAGAGGAAGAAAGCGGACCTTGGACCATGGATAAGAGCGCATATGAGGAGCACGGCCATGACCGCCATTGCCGTCGCGAGTGCCGCTGGACGCAAACACAGCCGACCGTGAGCACCTCTGGGCTCTGGTCGCCGGCAGTGAGGATGCTCTATGAGAGCCGTCAGCAGAGCGCATGCGAGGACCACGGCCCCGAACGCCACAGTCGCCGCGACGTCCGCAAGCGTAGCCGACCGCAAGTGCCGCCGGCAGCGAGAGGTGCGAGGGGCCTTCCGCCTTCGCAAGCGCCGCCAGCTACTGCCTCCTTCGAGAAAAGCGCATGCAGGAGCACGGCTGCAAGCGCCACTGCCGTCGCGGCCTCCTTGAGTGCAGCCGTGAGCGAGGAGCCTTCGTAGCCGGAAGCACCACCGGTCACCGGCCGTGAGCGCCGGGCTGCTGCTTCCGTGAATGCCGACGGTCGTGGGGGGCCTCCGCGAGCCCTGGACCTGCTGCCTCCTGTCATGATACTGCTACAGATAGTAGTGGGCTGGACCAATCAAGGGACATGGGCTGAACTCGGACCAAGAGAAGACAAGGAATGGGCTGCTCAGTGGGCCAAGAAGGAAAGCAAGTCAACATAAAAAGAACTAGTTCCATCACCACAGGGGTGTCGAAGGACCAGAACCTGGAACCGGAACCGGCGGCTGCAAGCTTTGGCTTGAGTCGAGGCGAGCTTTGCTCGATTTTATCCTTTTCCCCTTATTCCTCCCTTCCAACCTGTACTCAGATTGTTCTAGTAGCTTCTAGATACTTCTACTGTTATAGCTGTACTCCAATTTGTTGAATCAAACTAGTAGGTCGGTAACATCTGGTATCAGATTTATCGATCTATGGGATTGTTTCCGTCATGGACGCCGCACAAGAGGCACGATGCAAGGAGATGCTGGACCAAATCCTCGCCATGGCGACGAAGATGGCGTTGGATTTGAAGGCGTGCAACGCGGAGTTGAAGTCGTGCAGCGCGGCGTTTCAATCCGCTCCTCCGGCTTTCGTCGACTTCGGCAGCGGCGGTCGTGAGGTCGACGCTACTCCTGGCCAGGACGCGGCTCTCGATCTGCAGTTCGCTGAGGAGCAGGAGCGAGGAGTCCGGGCGGTGGCGAGCATCCCCAGCGGCATGCCACCAACGGCCTCCGTGATGGCCTCCACGCCTTCTTCGACACTCACCATCCCCATCGCTGACTCAGACGACCGCGAGCGCGCCCTCCCCATCTCCATCGACGACCACATCGACATCCTATCCGGCGTCGACGGAGGGGGCGTTGACCGCCTCAGCCACCTCCCGACTCGCTGATACGAGACATCGTCTCTCACCTCCCCATCAAGGACGCCGGGTGCACGGCGGTGCTCTCCCGTCGTTGGAGCCCCATCTGGCGTGCTGCCCCGTTCCTCGTCGCCCACGCCGACCTCGCCGTCTTCCACCTCAACTGCTTCAACGGCCTCGTGCCCAGGTCGCCTGAGGGGCTGCTGCAACAGATCGACCTACAGCAGCAGGGCCGCGCCCGCTAGTTCCTCGCCAACAACGACCCCAGCGGCTGTTGGCGGTCCTTATGGATCATTTCTAAGCCGCCAACTTAGACTAAAAAGAGGAAAAATAAACATATTCTAGCACATATGCCATTACTACTAACAAAGTTTCACTTGTACCCCTAGTATTTATGTTTTATAGGTTTATGGTGTAACAAGTGGAAATACACAACATCACGGAGAAAGCACAAAAGCCAAAAGACGAATTCAGAAAATGCGCAAACAAGAATAAAGAAGAAGCCCACCTTCGGTGCATACCCGGGCCTGATTGTAACCGCAGGAGAGGTCCAGGCCCAGGGAGGAACTGACCACCCGAAGGCGGTGGACAGGTGGGCGGCCGGTCCTAAGGGCGGCCGCACCCCTAGTGGGCCCTCCTGGCCCCATCCTTCGGAGGCGGTGCTCTAGGCGGTTCCCCATAGGCAGTTTCACCTCCTTCCAAACCTGGAGACGCCCGAACCGTCCTATCCTAGCTATAAATAGATGGTGCTCCACTATTTCTCAACACACATATCATTTTGGAGTAATTCACCTCACACCTCTCACTTGTATCTTTAGAATAGTTCTAGTAGTTATTGAGCAAGGCAAAAGCTATCAAGGAGAGCTTGTTTCCTTGGAAGAGGAAGAACATCTTGGTAGGAATACAATTCGGTTCTCTTCAGTGAGCAAGTTCTTATCATACTTATATAATCATGCATATGAACTAGAGTATAGTTATGATCGTATTATGAGTATAATATATGAACTAGTATATAATTTATATATCATGTTCTTGACTTGTTCATCATCGTTTTTTATTGTTCATCGAATTAGTATGAATAGAGAAAGAACTATGGATGAGGTGGTGGTTCATCGTGGCTTTATGGTTGCTCTTAACCTAGCCTATCAATCCGAAGGGTTGGGGTCCACGGGGGTTAGGAGTTGTTTCCAAATACACGGGCATGGTGCTCGGGTATGCGGAGATTGGCGGATATGTCGGTATCCCACGGGTAGAGGGGTAGGTTGGCAGATGGTGACAGCCCTATCCATCCCAAGCACTCCCCCACATTTGGATATTGAGTAGGAGTTCGTAAAGTCTCTATCGGCTGGCAGACCAGCTGCGGGGATCTCCCTATCATCCTAGACTTAGTCTTGATGCTAGATATGCTAGTTAGATGCTCTGATAACAGTTCTTTGTATAGTTATATATGAACAATGCCTGCTCTGTTAGTTATATTCTTCTATTCTTTATTTCTCTTTTATCCTTGAGGTTGACCCCGATGCGTGTCCACTATTTTGAATATCATATCTTATTCCTGTTTAGTCTATGCCTACCATTGCACTCAATAAGTAATCATGTTTATACCACGCTTGATGCATATTACCCTCCTATGAGAAATTATAAATACGACACCCTTGAATACTCAAGGGCTGAAATGCTACAATGATAGTTCTGTGCGCTTGCAGATTTATTGTTATTTCATACTGAGCTATCGATTGGCGTACCTAAGTACCGTTACTTAAGGATTGTAATTCTTATGCACCCCACGGCGCCGTGCCACAGTTTTACATATCGTATGTAATGATGGTTAGAAAGGTCAATCCGGCACTTCTTACTGTTATTACCAGACTGCATTACCTAGGCCAGCGCCATTAAGGGCCAAGGGTTACCTTTCTGAAGTAATGGTGGTTAGGAATGTCAACACATGTTTCTAAGTATTATTATTATGGATGGATTTATATTCTATCTTTAGTAGTAATGCTAAGAAATGCCAACAAGCATTTCTGGCGCCGTGGCCGAGGATGGACTTTTAGTCTATCTTTTGTAACGACGTTAAGAAGTGTCAACAAGCATTTCTGGCGCCGTTGTTGGGGATGGACTTTTAGTTTATCTTTTGTAACGACGTTATGAAGTGTCAACAAGCATTTCTAGCACCATTGCTAGGAGGGCAGACATCTTGCTGGCATAAATATCGATTGCATAATAAGCATTGGTAGTCATAGTTTAAGCAGGCTAACTTTGCCGTTTTCTTCCTCTTTTTATTGGAATAAAAATAGGATAGTGTATGAGCAGTTTTGCTCTGTAGGAAAACTTCCTCAGCAATCCAGAAGCACTCCTAAGGAAGAAAAGGTCGCGTACTGCTTCTTCTTCTGCTACTCCGCTGGCAGACGAGTCGGTCACTCCCGCACCATTCGCTACTAACGCTATGGCCAAGATCCGTGACTACTGCACTCCCACCATTGCCAACGTGCCCATTGGGCCTGCTGTCAACATTGGAAATGGAAACTTTGAGATCTGTACGGGCCTTATCTTGATGGTGCAGGCGAGCCAGTTCTGTGGCTTGCCAAGCGAGGATGCGAACGCTTACCTGCAACACTTCCTTGAGCTGTGTGACACCATCGTCATCAAAGACGTCGCACAGGACAGTATCAGGCTCCGCTTGTTTTCTTTCTCCCTCACGGGGAAAGCGAAACAATGGTTCTATCAGAACAAGGAAGCTGTCAACACATGTGACAGGTGTTCCATGGCGTTCTTCGCTAAGTTCTTCCCCATGAGTAGGACCAGTGCTCTGAGGGGGAAGATCTCAAACTCCAGCAATCTTCACTTGAGTCCATCCTCGAAGCATGGGAAAGGCTTCAGGACTACATCCGGGCCTATCCTCATCATGGCATGGAAGATTGGCTCGTGGTCCAAAACTTCTACGAAGGCCTCACGGCCATGTCGAAGGGGCACATAGATGCCACAGCTAGAGGTGCATTCTTCTCCCTCACCATCGCACATGCAACCGCACTCATAGAAAAGATGGTGGCCAACCAGAGCTAGGGAGAAGGAAAACACAAAAAGGCACGCATACCGTGAAGGACGGACTTGCTGGCTGCAAAAATAGATTTGCTGATGCAGAAGCTGGACGATCGTGCCACCAACCCTACCATGAGCACTGTCCAGACCATGGACTCACACATGATGTGTCAGGTCCGTGGGAATGTTGGCCACTCGAGGAATAACTGCCTCAAAACCCAAGAAGAAGCATCCTACGTCAACAACGGGTTTCTCCAACCATAATAAGGTAATAACGGGTGGAACAATCAGCACCGCCCGCAACGTAATAATTTTAATTCAAATTTCAATTCAAACCAGCCTTCTTGAGAGATCTCGTTGTGGGACAAGCTAAGATCAATGAAAGTCTTACCAAAAAACTGTCCTTCAATGATAAAATGTTTGAAAGTATAAATGCTAAGCTTGAAACTCTATCTTTGTCTGTTAAATATCAAGCAAGTTTCAATAAAATGATAGAAACACAGATGGCTCAAATAGTTGTTTCTGTCCCTGTCAATAATGCGGGAAAAATCTCGGGGCAACCCGAGACTTCTCCCGAGTTTGTTCATGCAGCTGTAGAGCAATAAAGGAAGGAGAGTCTTGCCAACGAACTATAAAAGTTGAGTCCTTGCCGAAGGTCATCGGTAGTTATCTAAAAAAACATAAAAAATATAAATATATATTTTAATAATGATCTGAAGGGGGCCCACACCATCATCCAAACTTGGGGAAGGCGCCCCCACTCAGGTATTGTACCTTATCCTTTTGAAAAAATATATATATTTTATAAAATTATTTTTCCTGCATTCAAAAAGAGTTTCTCTGTTTACTCTTTCTACTTTTATAAAACTCTATTTTTTGTCCAAAATAAAGTTTCTAAAAATTTAGATTTTGTTCTATCTAAATATTATTTTTTTGATAATTTTTGAAAAAAAGTTTTAAATAAATTTATGAAAAATCAAAATCTGGAGCAAGGTTTCGAATGGGAGTCATTCGTAACCGGCTACCTCATGAAGGTAGCCATTGGAGGGCGCTGCCAAAAGGCAGGACAGAACCGGCCCTACCAGGGGACCGGCCGGTCCCAGGGGCGGCCGCCCCTGCGCAAGGGCCTGGCAGTGCGGCCTTTTTCCAATGGCTACTAGCTGTTACAAGCAACGCTCCCCCACCTGCGATCAAGCCTATAAATACTAGCATCCCGGAATTGAGCTCCTCACCCCTCTCACACTCACATTTTTCACTCCCTCCATCACTCTCTTGCTCCACCACTCTCCAAATATTTTCCACAAAGCTCAAGTGCAAGAAAAGTCAGCATAAACTTCTTGCACTTCCACCACAAATCAAGCTCAAGCTCTCATGCCAAGCTCACTCAGTGGATCGGGAATCAGGTCTCTGGCATGTTCCAGATGGGTTGTCGCTCCCGTCGGGGGTCGAGTCAAGACGCTCCCTCACAAGAGGAGAACCAGCCCCAAGGAGGAGAGGAGGCGCCAAGAGGCCACACCATCGACAAGGCCGATGACTCCTTCATCGACTTAGAGAACGAGCAGGAGATGCAAGCGTACAACCTCATCAAGGAATGTGAGTTCCTACATTCACCGACCTTCGACCCGAGCCTTCTACATCAGCAGGTATGGATGTCAAATTTAATACCATTTTTGAGAACGTTGGCTGGAGTCAAGTTGCCCCTATTCATGAGCTTGGATCACGTCTTTTGACTATCCAAATTTTGGGCACTTTGCAAATTATCGACTATAGTATTTCTTTTCGCTACTTTGGGAAAGAGCATAACCTTTACTGGAAGGATCTGGCTACTCACTTAGGCTTTCATGAGCGATGCTCTGTTGATTTGGGTTTTTCTCTATGTGGTTATCATTGTCATACTTTTTGGCATTTGCTATCTGGATAGAATGTCATTGCGAAATTCCAACCCAATGCCAACAACATCCATCATCCCACTCTGAGGCTTATGCATAAATGGATTGCTATTTCCTTCTTCTCTAGAGATGATACGCACCATGCCTATGACATTGAGTTGAAGTTGCTTTATGCCATGCTTAAGAAAATTAAGGTTGCTCCTGTTTTTGTCATTGTTAAGCATTGGCTGCATTCTTTCAAAACTTCCACACCTATCATGTGCACTTCACTCATCACTCGTATTGTTGCTAGTGTTGATCATCATGCATCTAATACCATTGTTTACCTCTCTACTCCTCGCATCATGATCAATGAGTTTTATTTGACACAAGCCCATATTTTAAAGCATGATGAAACAGGAAAGAAAATAGTGTTTTATTACCCGGGATATATAAACAAGATTCCATTGCCTAACCCGGATCTCGCTTTATATACTTCCCCATCTCTCACCTTTGACCTCGTTGAGAGGGAAGAAGGACGCAGGAGTTCTGTTTCTAATAGGAGATCACAGAGGAGAGGACAGGAGGAGGAACCAGCACAACATGCACAGCCGACACAGCCCGCACAGCCTGCACCACCACCAGTTTTGCACACCATGACACCAGGGATGGAATGGTCCCCTGTCATGTCTGCACCCGGATTCACCCCTGGGTATGGATATGGCATGGGATACGTTCCTCAACCACATGAGGCTAAAGGATCAGGATGGCAGCACTCACGTGAGGCAAGGGGGATCAAGGCAGCATGAGCAGGTACATTGCTCAGATTCGGAAGGCATGCCACCCCCAGTTCACCCTCAGGTCACACTAGACGTCCTCAACACACACATGGGAGGACTAGAGCTCCAGAACAGGCAGATCCAAGGTACACTCAATGCCCACATCCAGCTTTCTACTCAGTGGCACTTGCAGTACCAGCAGAGCTTCGTGGACCTCGAGGATGCGAACCGCCGTCGGCACGAGGCACAGATGGCCTTCCTTCGTTCCATGAGACAGTTCTCTGGGCCTAGGCCTTGAGCTAGCTTGGGGGAGGAGACCCCACAGAGGTAACATGTATCTTAGATTCTTGCACTTTATTTCTCGTATTTTAAATTTAGTAATTTCTTTTCTTTCAAATATATATATATTTCAATTCCACTCCCATATGAGTTAAGATATGTTAGTTTCTCTTCTGTTAAGATGATGAATAGTTGCTCTATCTATTATTCATTTGTGCCTAAGTTATAACTTAGTATTCCTCAAGATTTAAGTTTGTTGGCTAAAAATGTCTCATTCCGAGAACTTGAAATCTTGTGGGTTGCAATTACATGATCCTTTTCTAAGTTGTTGTGAGATATGAGATGGTACAAATAGACTTTGCTATGACTTTGTTCTACGAGAAACTTGACATCCCGAGTTTTCTTTTCAAAAATTCAAAAATCAAAAGTTTCTCAAAGATTATGAAATACCTACCAAGGCCATATGACATGCTCTACTTTTTATAAACCCTTAGCCATATGCTGCTTGCGGAACTTTGAGTTGAGTCAAATCCATGTGACTTAAGTGAGATTATGGTCATGCACCCATGATTGAGATTCACATGCACCCACCAAATAAAGCCGACTCTCACCCTGAGAGCTGCGCACAATATGCACCCTTCCATCCACAAAAATATGTCAACTCTTACCCTGAGAGTTGCCCCCTAGTTTCCACCAAATAAAAATACCGACTCTCACCCTGAGAGCCGCGCATTCCTCATATAGAAATTTCACTACTTGCATTCACCATCATGACATCTCTCCATCAGCTTTCATATGTCAAATAAAAAGATATGGGCTATGCTAAAAAAAGAGAGAAAGAGCCAAGGGCATGGGAAAATAAACGGGAAAGAAAAATCAAATACCCGTTCGAAAAAAATGATGTTTCTATAGCCCATATCTTTCCAAAGAGTTTTGTTCCATCCAATAAAAGAGAGTCATGATACATGGAGTGCCAAAAATTAGAAATAGGTTTCCACCATTTTTATTTTTCCACACACTTGCACATCTCAATCACGATGTATGACTTGTATCTCCTTATGGTCTGGTCTTTGACTCAGCAATACGGGTGATGTAAGTATGCCCACCTTTATACCTACCCAAAACTCCACTCTCAGCCTTAGTGGTAGGATATAAAGGCAACACTATAATGCCTTTGGTGAGGAATCATACACATTGAGTGATTGAGAGAACCATTTGAGGAACTTGTTTTATTTTGCAAAAATTCATAAAACCTCCAGATAGACGGCCTATCAAAGAATGAATGAATGTTGAGTCTGTTACAACCGTTCTATCTTGCAACCACCCAAGAACTTCGAGAAGCTACAAGCCCCATGAGAAATCAAGGTAAAGAGTGGATAGAATGACAACTTATTTAAATTGCGAACGAATGCTTTGTTATAGGCATGACACTTATAAATTATATTGGTATAGTAGCAACTCCTAATCAACAACCATACTTAGCTATTTGCTCGGGACGAGCAAAGGTTAAGCTTGGGGGTCTTGTTGGCAGTCCTTGTGGATCATTTCTAAGCCGTCAACTTAGACTAAAAAGAGGAAAGACAAACATATTCTAGCACATATGCCTTTACTACTAACAAAGTTTCACTTGTACCCCTAGTATTTATGTTTTACAGGTTTTATGGTGTAACAAGTGGAAATACACAACATCACAGAGAAAGCGCAAAAGCCAAAAGACGAATTCAGACAATGCGCAAACAAGAATAAAGAAGAAGCCCACCTTCGGTGCAAACCCGAGCCTGATCGTAACCGCAGGAGAGGTCGAGGCCCAGGGAGGAACCGACCACCCAAAGGCGGTGGCCAGATGGCCCCACCAGGGGGGCGGCTGGTCCTGGGGGCGGCCGCATCCCCAGTGGGCCCTCCTGGCCCCATCCTTCGGAGGCGGTGCTCTAGGCGGTTCCCCATAGGCGATTTCACCTCCTTCCCAACTTGAAGACGCCGAACCGTCCTATCCTAGCTATAAATAAATGGTACTCCACCATTTCTCAACACACACATCATTTTGGAGTCATTCACCTCACACCTCTCACTTGTATCTTTAGAATAGTTCTAGTAGTTAGTGAGCAAGGCAAAAGCTATCAAGGAGAGCTTGTTTCCTTGGAAGAAGAAGAACATCTTGATACGAATACAATTCTGTTCTCTTCCGTGAGAAAGTTCTTATCATACTTATATAATCATGCATATGAACTAGAGTATAGTTATGATCATGTTATGAGCATAATATATGAACTAGTATGTAGTTTATATATCATGTTCTTGACTTGTTCATCATTGTTCTTCATTGTTCATTGAATTAGTATGAATAGAGGAAGAACTAGGGATGAGGTGGTGGTTCGTCGTGCCTTTATGTTTGCTCTTAACATAGCCTGTCAATCTGAAGGGTTGGGGTCCGTGGGGGTTAGGAGTTGTTTCCAAATACACGGGCATGGTGCTCGGGTATGCGGAGATCGGCAGATATGTCGGTATCCTATGGGTAGAGGGGTAGAGGGGTAGGTGGGCAGGTGGTGACAGCCCTGTCCATCCCAAGCACTTCCCCACATTTGGATATTGAGTAGGAGTTCGTAAAGTCTATATCGGCTGGCAGACCAGCTACGGGGATCTCCCTATCATCCCAAACTTAGTCCTGATGCTAGATATGCTAGTTAGATGCTCTGCTAACAGTTCTTTGCATAGTTATATATGACCAATGCCTGCTCCGTCACTTATATTCTTTTATTCTTTATTTCTCTTTTATCCTTTAGGTTGACCCCGATGTGTGTCTACTATTTTAAATATCATATTTTATTCATGTTTACTCTATGCCTACCATTGCACTCAATAAGTAATTATGTTTATACCACGCTTGATGCATATTACCCTCCTATGGAAAATTATAAATACGACACCCTTGAATATCACGGCTTAAAATGCTACAATGATAGTTCTGTGCGCTTTCAGATTTATTATTATTTCATACTGAGCTATCGATTGGCGTACCTAAGTACCGTTACTTAAGAATTGTAATTCTTATGCACCCCACGGCGCCGTGCCATAGTTTTACATATCGTAAGTAATGATGGTTAGAAAGGCCAATCTGACACTTCTAACTGTTATTACCAGACTGCATTACCTAGGCCGGTGCCATTAAAGGCCAAAGGTTACTTTTCTGAAGTAATGGTGGTTAGGAATGTCAACACACGTTTCTAAGTATTATTATTAAGGATGAATTTATAGTCTATCTTTAGAAGTAATGCTAAAAACGCTAACAAGCATTGTAACGACGTTAAGAAGTGTTAACAAGCATTTCTGGCGCCGTTGCCGGGGAAGGACTTTTAGTCCATCTTTTGTAACGACGTTAAGAAGTGTCAACAAACATTTCTGGCGCCGTTGCCGGGGATGGACTTTTTAGTCCATCTTTTGTAACGACGTTAAGAAGTGTCAACGAGCATTTCTGGCGCCGTAGGCAGGAATGGACTTTTAGTTTTTTTTTAACCGCATTAAGAAGTGTCAACGGCGGCTGCCTCCCGTTCTCCGACACCTCATGGCCACCAGCGTCGGCAGGGACCAGATCCCGGCTGAGGCATCCACGCTGCTGGACAACGAGTCAGTATCCACCTACCCCAGCATCGGCAACCATCACGGCGCGCGTCCACACTGACTTCAGGCACCTTCAGCTTACTGAGCTCTCGGACGTCACCTGCGCCACACTGCTTGGAGGCTACGATGGCTCCCTCGACGATGGCCCGTTGTCACTCGACCGAGCCGTCGGTCGCGTTGGCCAGGCACGTGCAGCGGACGCTGCATTTCGCGCAGATGCCGTTGGCGCCGCTGGTGGTGGCCAGCTCAAGCTCGCCGCGCTCGGCGACCTCATGGTGTTCATCTTGTTGGAACCTGGCGATGCCCAGGGACCAGGAACGCGCCGCCGGTGAAATCACGGTGATCACGATCACCACAGCTAGCAATATGCAGATTGGAATAGAAAGAACTTATGCAGCAAGATATATTTTAGCCGCACAACCGCCTTGACACAAGTTTATTCATTGCTTTATATAGCCTGATGACCCCGCGCCAGGCCGCAAATCGTGCGCGACACCGTTTCCGTGGCGCCCGCAACGTGCGGCGAGATACGTCCTGACGCGATCTAAACAAACTTATTCAGGCAACTGTATGGCTCGAGCATGACTTCGACCATACGCCCCTGACTAATAATCTGATGTCTAACGAACTAACTGATTACAAAATAATAGTATGCATCAACTTAGCTAACAAATCTCCCCTTAAGCTTGATGCACCTTGACGACGCCCAATGCTTCCCTAAGCTCCACGAATCTTGCTCTTCCCAGTGATTTGGTGAAGATGTCGGCCAACTGATTTGCTGTCCCAACATGATCCATTTCAACCCTCCCTTCTTCAATGCACTCACGAATGAAGTGATATTTAGTGTCTATATGCTTGCTTCGATCATGATGCACTGGATTTTTGCTAAGAGCAATAGCTGACATATTGTCCATCAAAAGCTTCACCGGCGTCTCCTTAGTTCCCATCAGATCACCTATTAACCGACTGAGCCAAACTCCTTGGCAAGCTGCTGCAGCCGCTGCTATATACTCTGCCTCACAAGATGACAGAGCTACAACCTTTTGCTTCTGAGATGCCCAAGTGACTAGATTTTCTCCAAGAAAATATACCACCCCAGTTGTGCTCTTCCTGTCTTCTACATCACCAGCAAAATCACTGTCACTAAACCCAAGCAAGAAGGGTTTCAGCCCAGTGCTCTTCTTGTACACACAGCCGAAATCAATGGTTCCTTTTAGATATCTCAGCACATGTTTCACAGCAGCCCAATGATCTTTATTTGGAGCCTCCATATATCTGCTGACCATCCCAACAGCAAAAGCCATATCTGGTCTTGTATTAAGAATATACCTCAAACTTCCAATGATACTTCTATATGCAGTTGGCTCAACAACAATATCTCCATCCTTGTTCTTGTAGAGCTTGAGTCTAGCCTCCATTGGAGTTGCACATGCATTGCAATTCAACATTCCTGCTGACTCCAGAATTTTCTTTGCATAGGAGCTCTGACTCAATGAAATCTGGCCAGCTTCCTGCTTCACCTCAATACCTAGGTAATAGCTCAAAAGCCCCAAATCACTCATGCTGAACTTCTTCATCATCTCTTGCTTAAAATTCACAATGTCCTTGACATCTGGCCCAGAGATAACCAAGTCATCAACATACACCCCAACAAGCAAAAAAGACTTGCTGTTACTCGTCCTATATACTGCATGCTCTAGCTTACTTTTCACAAAGCCCAAAGCTAACAGCTCCTTATCTAACTTTGAATTCCAGGCCCTAGGTGCCTGTCTTAGACCATAAAGTGCTTTTCTTAGCTTCAACACTTTGTCACCTTTACCAACAATGAAACCTGGAGGTTGTTTCACAAAGACAGTTTCAGACAAGTCACCATTCAGAAAAGCTGACTTAACATCCATATGGTGTACCTCCCATCCTCCTTGCGCTGCTAATGCAAGCAAAACTCTCACAGTTTCTATTCTGGCCACAGGTGCAAAAACTTCATCAAAATCAACTCCCTGCTGCTGAGCATAGCCCTTGGCAACCAATCTTGCCTTGTACTTTACTATCTGTCCCTCTGGATTTTTCTTTACCTTGAAAACCCACTTAAGACCAATAGCTTTGTGTGTCCTTGGGAGATCACTTACATCCCATGTTCTGTTGGCTTCAATTGACTGCATCTCAGACTGCATTGCCTTCCTCCAACAGTCCTCTTTCAGAGCTTCTTCAACTGAATTTGGCTCTTCTGCAGCAGCCAGACAAACACCACTATATTCAAACCCCTGAAGTTCTTCAGTATCCTCCAGCAGGCTTGCAATAGTTCTGTACCGTAGTGGTGCCCCATCTGAATCAACCGATCCCCCTTCTGGTGGTGTAACCCACTGAACCGGATTATGTGATGACCCAATCGATGCTTGAGGAGTGTGTGGTGACCCCTCAGCATGAGGCGATGGAACTGATGGTGCAGGCAACATGGGCTGATCTGCTTCTAACTGAACAATCGGCCCTGTTGTCGGATTTTCGTCAGGCTCTTCCTCCGGGTAGAAAACAAAGAAGTCCGGCACACTATTTGAACTGCACTGCTTCTCCTCCCAATTCCATCCCTTAGTCTCATCAAAGATCACATCCCGAGACACAATGAGCTTGTCATGCACAGGATCGTACACCCTCCATGCCTTGGATCCCAGCTCATAGCCGAGAAACACACCGGGGACAGATCTATCTGACAACTTGGACAGTCCCGGCCCAACATGCTTAGCATACGCGAGACATCCGAACGTGCGCAGGTGATTGACTGATGGCTTCCTTCCAAACCAGGCTTCAAACGGCGTCTTCTGATTCAAGCTCTTGGTTGGTGACCTATTCAGTATATGCACCGCTACCTTGACAGCCTCACCCCAAAATCTCGGTGGCATCTTCTTTGTTTTGAGCAAACAGTGAGCCATCTCCACAATAGTCTGGTTCCTGCGTTCCACCACCCCGTTTTGCTGAGGCGTATAGGGTGCTGTGGTATTACGCTTAATTCCATGCTCATTGCAGTAAGCTATGAACACAACCGAGTTGAACTCGCCGCCCCTATCTGTCCTGAAAGCCTTCAATTTCCTGCCTGATTCAGTTTCTGCTACTGCTTTTATCTTCTTGAAGTACTGAAACACTTCAGCCTTCGTAGCCAGTAGCTCAAGCCACATATAGCAACTGTGGTCATCAACTAACAGCAAGAAGTATGATTTGCCACCTGGTGTGGGTGGTGAGATGTGTCCACATAGATCACCATGAACAATATCAAATCCTCTAGTTGCTCGGTACGCAGACGCGTGTGGGAACGGTGCTCTATGATGCTTACCAAGAGCGCATCCATCACACACCTGATCACCTCGCCGAATCAATGGTATTCCATCCACCATTTTCCTGCTACCAAGCTCCTGCAATGCTCTGAAGTTTAGATGCCCATACCGAGCATGCCACAGCCAAGCCACGTCGTCCATCTTTGTCATCAAACAGACTGGTGCTGAAAGATTCATCTTCATGACATACAAACGATTCTTTCTCTCAGCCCTGATCAAAGCTCTCTGCTGCACCACGCCATGTCTACGCTCAAAAACCTCCAGGACACCTTTGTCTATCTCCACACGGCACCCATACTCCTCCAACTATCCAAGACTAACAATGTTACATTTGAGCGAGGGGATATAGTATACCTCGGTTAGAACGCGATGATCCTTGTTCTTGTCAGCGACCGTCACCACGCCAATACCGCAGATCTGCACCGTGGATCCATCTCCAAAGCGCACTGCTCCACCAACCGATTCGTCCAGGTTTGACAGCGCCGCTTGACACCCAGTCATATGATTGGTAGCTCCTGTGTCAAGCACCCACGAACCTTCATGGTAGTCCACAGGGAACACGCGATCTTGATTCAAGAACACATTGTGAGCCAGCCTGTCTCCACCTCGAACAACATTGTATACCTGAGCCACCATGAGCGCGGGCTCGGCATCAACTTGTGCAGCGTGTACAGCATCCTGCCTGTCGTCCTTGGTCGGAGTTTTGCACTCCTTTGCCCAGTGACCATAGATGCCACACTTCTTGCACTTCCCCTTCCGTCGTGGTGTCCCCATCGACGTGAGCTTCACGCTTCCATCACGAGCGTCACCACCACCACGATGCTTCTGTCTCTCCTTCTTAGCCTGGTGTCCACCGCCTCCATGCTTCCCGGAGGATGAAGATTGATCTGTCATCATGCGGCTCTTATTTCTAGCCGCCCACTCCTCCTCCGTCAACAGAAGCTTTCCGGCTTTCTCAGTCACCTGCTCCAGCGAGGGCCCGAAACGATCCTCGGCCGCCCGAAGCCGCCCGACCAGCTCCTCTAAGGTGAGCACCTTCAAATCACAAAACATCTCGATCGTGACCACCACCTGACTGTAGCGTGGTGGCACGACCCTGAGGAACTTCTTCACGACGCGCGTGTCATCGACACTCTTCTCACCCAGCCCACGCAGATCCGTGGCCAGCCGCGAGATGCGAACAGCAAAATCGTCGATCGTCTCCCCCATCTTGAACACAATCGCTTCGAACTCACCCAGTAATTTCTGGGCGTTCACGTCCT
Source organism: Bothriochloa decipiens (assembly GCA_023333625.1). Lineage (NCBI taxonomy): Eukaryota > Viridiplantae > Streptophyta > Magnoliopsida > Poales > Poaceae > Bothriochloa > Bothriochloa decipiens. The sequence continues at coordinate 69,082,477 of CM041631.1, forward strand.
TCACGCGCTCTGCTCCAAGCCTCATGGATTTGATTCCTTCCCATGCCTCCTTCGCTGATTTTTTATTCAGCAACATAGAGTGCATCTCTTGAGGAACACCCTTCATCATGGCGCCCAGAGCAAGCCGATCTCGGCATCGCTCGACCTTCGATACGTCTTCTGGTTCAACAGCATCCCATAGATACATAGCTTCGAGATTGCACTTGACATGCGCGGACCACTCCTGGTAATTGGTACGCGTCAGCATCGGCCAGAGCAAATTCCCTGAGGCCTGATTCCACGCGCGCTCCATCACCTCGACATCCTTGCTGCTTGCACCCATTGCTTCCTCGAACGTGTTCTCTCCTCCTCGATGGATAAAACCACCGGCCTTCCTCTACACTTCGCCTTCGCCGCCTGGAACGCTGCGAACAGTAAACCTTCAGCTTTGATACCACGTGTTAGAACCTGGCGATGCCCAGGGACCAGGAACGCGCCGCCGGCGAAATCACAGTGATCACGATCACCGCAGCTAGCAATATGCAGATTGGAATAGAAAGAACTTATGCAGCAAGATATATTTTAGCCGCACAACCGCCTTGACACAAGTTTATTCATTGCTTTATATAGCCTGATGACCCCGCGCCAGGCCGCAAATCGTGCGCGACACCGTTTCCGTGGCGCCCGCAACGTGCGGCGAGATACATCCTGACGCGATCTAAACAAACTTATTCAGGCAACTGTATGGCTCGAGCACGACTTCGACCATACGCCCCTGACTAATAATCTGATGTCTAACGAACTAACTGATTACAAAATAATAGTATGCATCAACTTAGCTAACACATCTTCCCCGTCAACAGCCTCGTCCGCCTCTACATCTCCAGCATCGACGTCTTGGGCGCCGTCCCCGCGGACACACTCGTGCGCCTCACCTATCTCCACGAGGTTCACGATGCAGTCCATTGCCAGTCACCACGGTGCGTCCGAAGTCGCCGCCACCCAGCAGTACCGACTCTCCTGCCACCACTGGATACGGCAGTGGCTTCACCGATCCCTTCTCCATCAAGAGATGCATTCTGCATGGTCCTGACTGCTGATTTAAGCAAGTACGGTATTCTCTTCGTTTCTGCAGCACAGATGTTTGGTGAAATGTGGAGCAGCAATTCCTCTACTGCAGCGTCACTTCGTGCTAGCAGCCTTGCTTCTATGGAATTGGCAGTGCACGAGGAGAGAAGTGTTCAGTTGCAGCATTCATGGCCTCCGCTTGCTGTTCTTCCACTTCGGCCAATACCATGGCCTTCCTTTGGTTGTCGTCCAGCATTGCAGCTACGTGGTACTTCTCCCACGCATGTTTCCAATTTGGCTAGGCTAGATGACAGGTTTGGGACAGTCATTGCTGGGTTCCTGCTTGAGGTGTCACCTTGGTGCAAAGATTACATTATGTGGGTGCAGTGGCAACCATCTATGATGCCACCTGTGCAACTTCTGAAGGCATCCAGAGGTAATAACCTGCAGCTATTACTATGTCTATACATTGTCTGCACTAGAGCTGAATCAAAGCAATCCAAATTTCTGCTAGTGCTCATGTCTGGCATCTGCTATGTTGCATTGCCTATTGTGCACTCTAATTTCCGGTCCTCTACATTAGTGTTTGGGGTACTATCAGGAATGCCAGTATTGCTTCATTTTATCTATAGAAAAGGTGGCAGGTTTCTGTTACAACCATGGTCACCTCAACTTGTCATTGTTACTGCTAAGCATGATCCGTTAGAACTAACATCACAAAGGGAGATTTATGGGCCATTAGTACAATTATATTTTGAGCATTCCAGAATTCATTGTACTATCTTAAGTCAACTGAATACCTCTAGTTCATTCAGTGGAGAAACATCTCTTGATGCTAGCTTTGTGTGGTACCCTGATGGAGTGTTACCTAGTGGCTGGAAAATTCAGAGAAAATTGATAAAATGTGGAACTGAAGGAAATTTCAAATCTAGCAGTGAGCAAGCAACTCATATGCAATGTCAGAGAAATATGTTTGAGTTTCAAACATTTTTAGTGTGGTTGCATCAGAGGTTGACTGTTGTGCTATGCATTAGCATTCTCAAGGATTGGCAAGTGATATTGTGGGATCCAGGTGGTGCTAAACCCTTGACCATTATACCTGTGGTATCCAGTAGGTGCTGCATTACAGTGAGTGCAGATTTCAAGTGCCAGAAGTATAAGTGCTGGCTTCATATTCATTCCAATGAGAAGGGCTATTGGCATCTTTTGTTAGTGCCTTTATCACTGAGAAAGGTGCCTGGTTTGCTTCAGTAAAATTCAGCAGGTTGTTGGCATTCATTGGAGAGAAATTCGAAGTTACCTTTGTGACATCTGGGGTTCAAGATCAATGGAGAATGAGAAAAACATTCAGAACAAGTTTAATTCTAGAGGTGTTTCTCTGTTTCACAAGACAAGTTTGTCTGAGTGGCGCATTCAAGAGCAGAAACCATGGCACTCTATACTGCATGCTCCAGTACAGCATGTGGTTTCTTGTGCAGGAACAAACAATGCTAAGTCAAGTCTCAAGGAGGGAAGCATGCCGCAGATACAAGTCTGGAACCAAGAGATGACAAGGAATGGGCTGCTCAGTGGGCCAAGGAGGAAAGCAAGTCAACATAAAAAGAACTAGTTCCATCACCACAGGGTGTCGAAGGACCGGAACCTGGAACCTGGAACCGGAACCGGCGGCTGCAAGCTTTGGCTTGAGTCGAGGCGAGCTTTGCTCGATTTTATCCTTTTCCCCTTCTTCCTCCCTTCCAACCCGTATTCAGATTGTTCTAGTAGCTTCTAGATACTTCTACTGTTACAGCTGTACTCCAATTTGTTGAATCAAACTAGTAGGTCGGTAACACCTCCGTAGTCCATATATATGACCGTATCTGAGAAGAGGAATAGGTGGTTCTTCTGGTGATGGCTCATGGTTCTTGTGGTTAGCGTTGAATAAATTGAGAAGCTAGCCTCTGGTGGAGATATCAGTTTCAGATTAGAGCGACCTTGCCTCTCCAGTGTCTTCAGTTAGCTTCATGATGATACGGTGGAAACATAGAGGCAGGCGAGGCAGCTCGGACCACTTGGTGGACGGATCAGGGAAGCGAAGGAGTTGTTGTATGCTCTGGTGCTCTGGTGGTGACGTGGCAGCGTAGAATTACCGATAAATATGCTAGTGAGGGTCTTCTATTTAGGTATAGAGGATACATTTGCTTTCAAAACGCGCGAAAGCGTGGTCGTAACAAACTCTTCTACTTAAATGTAAAGATGCGCAAATCTTTTACGCATTCGAGAAAAAATAATATAATTATGCTTTTTAGAACGAAATGAATAAATAAAACACCAATTGAGTATATCTCAATGATTTTTTCCTCATACAACATTTTTCCTAAAAGTGATACAACATTTTCTTACGTTGAGGAACAATGTTCTGTGTTCGTGGTACAAATGCTCTATGTTTAGAACTAAAATTTTATAGATACATGAGATAATATTCCTAGGTTGAAAAGAATTTTTTCTATTTTCTAGAAGAAAATTATTTCCAATAATTTCTAAAAAATGACTTGGTAAACTAATGAGTTTTCCTAGTGACTAAAGATAAAAATAATTTTACATCAAGAATCGAGAACTATAACAAACTTTTATACTTTCTTCTCATTTATACATTTGTACCAGGAACCTATCCTACTTTCTAACATATACAAGTCAGATTTACCGGTAAAGTAATGAGTTTTCTAAGTGTAAAAAAAGGATCACTTCTAAAAGATAAAAATAATTTTACATTAGGAATCCCGAACTATCACCTACTTTTATACTTTTTTCTCTTTTATACATTGGTATCAGGAACCTGTCCTACTTTCTAACTTCCCATACTTACTGTCACAACATACGAGTCAGATTTTTTATTTTTACAGCACGTCGTCAACAGTAAATTATACCACACGTGATTTTGTAACCAAAAGCCTGGATAGGAAATCCGGAAAAATTGCGATAAAATCGCCATATATGTAGCAACTACCAAATTTGTCCGTGGGTCGCTACGGGTCATAAAATCCATAATACTTCCTGTATTTAAATTATAAGACATATTAATTTTTTTCTACAAATATTGCTTGATTTTATCGTGTATCTAGTCATAATCGATGCCTAATAATAAAGAGACATAATACCCGTGCTGCTACGAATTTTGTCCACATCTATTGCAATGAGTTTCATTATTTTTAGAAAATAATAAAAACTTATCAAATATTTTTTCACTGAGAACTTAAACTATTTCTAAATGCATTTAGGTTTTATATCGATTCAAAATAATTTATCTTTATACCAATTTTTATGTTACAGATTAAGTATAACCCTAACATTGAGTCTCTTCCAGTCCCGCTGGTTTGTATTGATAACTTTTTATAAATTTTATAACTTTTCAAACTGCCTTTGGAGCATACTATCTATGGTTTTTTTATATGTCCTTAGGTTTTTCAAGATTTTATTTCACACACGGTTACACTCTATGGTTAGAAGAAATTTAATAAAGTTTGAATTAGAAATTTTAGATTTGACTTTGATTTTATATGGATTTTCTATTTTTGTTATTTTTTAAAAAACACAAGCAACTAATAAAACACTTTGTATTGGGATCCTTAAAGTTTACGTAAATATCTTAAGATCATACTATATCCATTTTTTCAGCCGGGACACTCAAGTTTTTTCTATTCTTACCACCAACTCCTTGTTGAAGTAGATTGCGAACTCACTTAGGTACTCTTTGCACGATCGGTATGGCCCGATATGACAATGTCCTCACCGTTGTGGTCTGTGCTGCTCTCGGCCACTACCTCCATGGTCTCTTTGTTTGAGTGTGGCAGAGTTCTTTAGCTGGGACCTCAGGGCAGTCCGTGCTATATGGGAACCAGGCAACTGCAGCCCGTACCAAAATAATCTGATGTGGCCATCAAACGTCTTAGGCGCGAACCCTACAGAACTTTTACTATATCATTTGTTGTATATATATTTTGAGATAAAATTTTACTACATCAACTTTTTTATGTGGAATCCTCTATTTTTTTTATTATTGGCAATGACTCCTTTTTGAATTAGATGATGTACTCACTCACTACTCTTTGAACGGTTTATAACATTGCGTATAATATGTAGCAAAATTATCATCGCTTTGCAAAATTATCATTGCTATTATTGATTTTGCAAAACAGTTGTCACACTTGTTTTTTCTTTTTTCTATTTCGTTATTTTATTTTCCTTATTTTTATTATTATTATCAATTTTTATTTTAATGTGCGGACTGGAGGGCCGGCTTTTTTTATTTCCCTTTTTCTCTCTACGGATGGGAGGGCTCCGGTATTGTTTTCTTATACGGACGGGAGGGCTTCGATTATTTGTTTTCCTATATGAACGGACAGACTAAGGCGCAGTTGGGCTGGCGGACAGAAAGTTTCTGGCGGAGAGAAATTTCTTCAATTAAGTATTAGGGAAAGATTATGGTTTCAATTATGGTTTTCTAACCGTAAACATATAGGATACGGAGAGGTGAAAAAAAAGTGGAGAAATTTTGCGTCTTTATGAATAGGTATAAAAAAGTAATCATATTTAGTATTCCCCCAACCGACTTAGGTTGACTTGATTTATAAATAAATTAATTAATCATAAATCGCAATTTTTCAACTGATCCTGTCTGATTATTTCCCTTGGTTCCCCGTCCAAAACCCCAACCCCAAGAAACCAACCCCGCCGCCACCGCCGCCGCCGCCATGGACGGCGCGATCCCCGTCTCCACGCGCCTCCGCCGCAGCACGCCCTACCACGACGCCTACACGGTCCGCGTCTACGACGATCGGTTCGCGTCCATGGCGACGGCGCGGCCCGCCGACGCGCGACGCTGGGTCGCCACCACGCGCTGGCTCCACGGTGGCCTCATCTACCGCGGCCGCCTCGTCGTCGGGCTCGGCGTGCAGTGGACCTCGACCCGCGCCGCGCTCCGCAGCGGCGAGACCCCGGTCCCCGCCACGCTCCAGCTCTGCGTCGGCCACCGCTGCCTCGTGTTCCACCTCGCCCACGCCGACGCCGTCCCGGAGGCGCTGCGCCGGTTCCTCGCCGACCCCAGGGTCACCTTCGTCGGCTCGGGCGCCGCGCACGACGGCCGCATGCTGTGGGAGCACTACGGCCTAGGGGTGTCGCGCGGGAAGGAGCTCCGCGCCGCCGCCGGCATGGGGAACGCCTCCGTCGAGCAGATGGCGGACCGGTTCCTGGGCTACCCCGGGATCTGCAAGCCCAGGGAGGTGTCCATGAGCGCCTGGCACACGCCGCGCCTCTCGCTCGGCCAGGTCCAGTACGCCTCCGTCGACGCCTACCTCGCCTTCCGCCTCGGCGTCGTCCTCCTCTGCCCCGGCGCCGCCGCCGCCGCCGCCGCGGCGCCCCCACCACATCCCGCCCCCGTCCGGGCCCAGCTGCGCGCTCCCATCCAACGCGTCCCTGTCGTCGTCAACCCTGCGCCTCGTGCTCTCGTGGCCGTCCACGCCGCGCCTCCCGTCCAGCGCGCTCCCGCCGTCGTCCGCCAGGCACCTGGTCGCGTGATCATCGTCCGTGCGGCGCGTGGCAACGCGGCCATCACCACCGGCGGCAGCAAGGTCATGGGCAAGCACGCCGGCGTGACTGATGATTCTGACACGGAGAGCGAGATTGAGTCCTACGACGACGTGTACCGCGCTGCTACCCGTGGTCTGCCCGTCCGAGCTTATGCTTCAGATTCTGACTACAGCCTCGACTCCTCGGATGGGTTCGACATTGTCAGGTTCGGAGCTTTCTCGGATGAGGAAGATGAGGAGGACGATGAAAGCTACGCTGGTACTGGATCTCTGGCTACTGACGACGTCGACAGCAATGGGGATGACGTTGAGGAGGATGAGGAAGGCTGCGATGAAGATGATCAAGATGATGATGATGAGGAGGAAGACTGCATTGAGGACGAGGAAGGCTGCAATCAGAATGACGAGGAAGGCCTCAACAATGAGGATGATGAGGAGGGCTACAACTACACCTGTGGGGCTGGAATGGATGGATCAGCAGAGTTGGTCAGTGGCGAGGTGGTGATCGATGGCTGCGAGGACAACGATGCACTCGTCGCACAAGATGATTGGTATAATCAGGAGGTGGACTATGGGTTTGTTCAGGACGACGAACAGGAGTTTGAAGAGTTTTACCTACTGTGATCGCCTCGCCAATTCTGATGATCAAGAACCAATGGCGTCGGCCAAGCTCGATCAATCCATAGTTGAGACGTTTCTGCAAATAGGCTTTACTTCTTTGTGCTCTTTTTATCACACGTGTGCTTTTGATTTGAAGACTGCCTTAGGTGTTATTATTAGATCCTGCTATGTTTCCACGTTTCTATGTTAGTATTAGCATTACTGCTATCAGCCTGTTCTGAATTTCATCTCAGAGATAAACACACGTAGGATGCCAGATGGAATTAATTCGAGCCTGTGCTGTGAACTTGTGACAATGCAGTCTGTTTGGCTGATGCTTCAGTTCATCGATGTCCAGTGTTACGACGACCGGTTTGTTTATTTGCTATTCATGGTTCTATGTATGAATCATCATCGATAAAGTCGCACATACTCTGATTAATGCTGTTGATCCTGATTTCTGGAATTTTGCTCCTTTATCCGGAGCTCAGTACTCAGTTTTGCATTTTGCACTGGTGACCGTCTGACTACAAACTTGTTCAGTTATGATGACACTGAACTTTGCTTTGGTTCAGTTCAGTGACGAAAGCTGCAGGGGCCTTTCTGCTGCCCATATGCTATATATAACCTTCTTGACTAATCATTTACTTGTCTTTGGTGTTAGGATATGCAGTTCGGTTTGTGAGCACGATTTGCAAAGCATGCACGGCATGATCGTGGGCCAGCTCGCATTCTCATTACGACACAAGACAATCCCGGTGCACTGAGTTGCACCGAACTTTTGAATTGTTAGCACTCAGCTTAATAGTACTCTCTCCGTCTCAAATTGTAGTTCACTTTGACTTTTTTTTAATACATGTATTTTGCTATGTACCTAGATAAATAATATATCTAGATACATAGCAAAATGTATGCATTAAAAAAATCAAAGTAAACTGCAGACGGAGAGAGTAGCATACACCAAGTCAACTGATCAGTCTGCTTAATACTCCTATTCAGAACAATACTCCTATGCAACCCTGATGCATCGTCGTCGTCAGCTCTTCAGTTCCGAACACCTGATAACTCTGCATTCTTTGTTTCTTCAGTTTCATGGCAACATCGATACTTAGCTTGGAACTGAAAATTTATAGCATCTGAAGGCCACGGAGAACATACTCCCGTGGGATCTGCTTCTGTGGTTTTATGTATCTTTCTTCTTCAGTTCCAGACACCATGCAGCTTTCAGAGATACTAGTAGCAACTAAGGCCACGCATCAAGTTTAACAATTCTGAACTTTTTTGAGCAGTTTGGCACAAGGCACAAAGATCTTATACTACTGGGTAATTGGTATGGAATTTACAGCAAAGCATATTAAAATAAAAGTACTCATAACAAGTAAGCTTATACAGTTGGTGCCGGTGACACTCAGTTAAGTTAAAAGCTTATACTGTTCTGTGGTGGGTTTGTTTGCAGTTTTGCACATATTATGGTGTCATCGTCTCAAAAAATAACCACATGTCTCGTTTTTATGTTAGTCAAAACTTGACTAGATTTATAAAAAATATTATCAACATTTATGTACCCTAATTTTTTGTATTATAAATATTACACCACTATTAATCTATTAATATCATTAGGACCATAAACATTACATAGTTTGATTTGGTTTTGAATATATTTGGTCACACTTAGTTTGACTTGTAAAAAATGTAATGCGGATTTATTCCAAGATGGGGCGAGTATTTAGAGAAAAACAACAACCACTTACAGTCTAAAACGAAGGGAGCACTATATATGGCTGTCTCGCTTCCCCATGAGTCAATTATTTTAAACTTTAACTAAGTTTACTATAATAAATAGTATCAACATCTACATCTTCCGTGTAGTACTATTTCGTTTGGTCGTCGTCACATTCTCATTGATCTAATATTCTATAAGGATTTTATTTTATTCTTCCATTAGCTTACCTATTTTTGAATACATATTTCATATATACACACAGTGATGTAACAAATTTGTTTATAATAAGGAAGTTGTGTTACAATACGTGATGTATTCTTCTAGTTAGCAAACACTTAGAGCATCACCAAAAGTTCTTGAATTCACTATCTAAATCATTATCTAGAGGCCATTTGAATAAAAATCGTTCTTTAAATTCCAATACTTGTCTATATCTTGCATGTACTCTGGAGAGGCAACTCTGCTCTCCGTCTTTAGTCATATAGACAGCGTCCTGGGGTGATCTTGGACTCTGTTTGAGACCCCAATATATTCCCAAAGTATAATACAAAATAATATTTTCATATAATCCTATCCTATATCGAAACAGGAACAAAAGCAACCGGGGTATCGTCGTCTTCTCTATAAATATACGCCCATGGCTCAGTTGTAAACCTGAAAACCCTCTCGTCCACTGCCTGTTTTTTCCATCTTCTTGTCTTCTCGCCTAGTCCTTCCATCTTGATCACCCCAAGACCCGACAACCAGCAGCGTGAAGCGTAGCCGCCATGGTTGCCCCCCGCCGCCGCCGTGGCAACCCCGTTGTGCCGAGGAGCATCCTGCGCGTGGCCGGCAACCCCGTGGTGACCACGGTGACCGCGCGCCCGGGCGTGGCGCGCCGGTGGGTGCACACCACCCTATGGCGCCACCGACCATCTCTACTCCACCGACGGCGGCCTCACGGTGGGGCTGGGCGTGCAGTGGACGCCGCCGTTCCGCAAGCTGTCCCCACGGACACCGAGCCGCGGCCAGGCACCCTGCAGCTGTGCGCGGGCAACACCTGCCTGATCTTCAAGATCGCGAAGGCCGGCGGCGAGGTTCCCCGGATCCTGCGCCGGTTCCTCGCCGACGCCCGCGTGACGTTCGCCGCCTACAACGTGGCGTCCGACTGCCGGAAGCTGCGCGCGCACCACGGGATCGAGGTCGCGTCGACGCTGGAGCTCCGCAGCGCCGGGGACGGCCTGGGCAACGCGCCCATGGCGGAGATGGCGAACCGGCTGCTGGGCATCCCCCGCGGCCGGGTCGAGAAGCCTCAGTAGATCGCCACGAGCAAGTGGGACGGGAAGAGGCTGTCGCGGGGCCAGGTGCGCTACGCCGCCGCCGACGCCTACCTCTCGTGCCGCCTTGGCGAGCGCATCCGCAGCCGCCGTGGCGTGCATGTCGTGGATAGTGAAGACGAGTACGAGTACGAGTCCAGCGACGGCGACGAGTCCGTGGAGAGTCGGAAGCCGGAGCCTGCAGCAGACGACGACGACGACGACGGTGACTACGGCCGGTGGACGCATCGGTTGGTAGGGTACATTGGAGGAGGGTGGGTGCATCAAGATGAATACGAGAATACTATGTGCCAGCTTCCTTATCAAACCCCAGCTTTCGTCGTATACTAGTAGTAGTATAAGTATTACAGTGGTGTTGGTAATAACTTCCATTGCATCATCCTCTCTTGAGATGGGATGAATATGGGAATGTATGCGTGAGGAGACAACATGCTTTTGTAAGCCTTGGTATTTTGCAATGAAAATATTAGTAGATCTCTTGTTTTGGGGTTGTACATACAATCCAATGTCAAGAACTCGTTTCGTCATCCGCATGAGTTTGAGTTGCCTATATGTGCTGGCATTGTTCGGTAGTTACACAATCGATCGATCTGGCTTAGCACAACAGAATACATATATGGTCACACACGCAGGCAGCAGGGGTGAACGGCAAGGAAGAAGAAAGAGCACACCGGATTAGCGCAGCCCGATGGAACTGAGGTGCATCTACCTCTTCCTCCTCCCACACTGCACTCAATTGTGAGCTTGTATGAACTACTGCAAGGCTAGTTGCTGCCCGTGCTGTGTACCAACCAAACAGTCGTTCATCATTGGTTACGTTCGGCCACACAATGTGACTGAAACAGAATATGTACATACATATACATAGGTACCAGCCTCTGTTATTATCTGCCCTTGTTGCAGCCATAAGCAAAGTTTGCTTAAACTTGTTGTGCCACATTTGGGATACAATTATACAAACAGAAAAACGATCCATGCATCAACCGTACTTTCAGATTCGAAATTAATTCTAATGTAATCACACTTCAAAGCTATATATACTTGTTAGATCTCAGAAATACTATATATACTTCAAAGCTATATATAATTGAATTTTTGACCTGTTTTTCTGCATGCATGTCCCAAGGAGACATTCTGTTCTAAGTTCAGAGAAGTCAAAACCTGTTTACCGGCACTCCTGCAATCTGGAACCGTAAACACCTTTTGACCTTCATGTATCATCAACTGAAGAGAAAGATATATAAGAGAATCCTCTCTCTCTCAAAATAAAAAAGATAAGAGAGTCCTATATTACATATCTGTTCAGTTTAGAATACTTTCTCCGCTTCTCGGCAGTCTTCTTGCTTGTTTATTACTTGTTTGTAATATAACTCTCGAACAGTCCTCTTACTTAGTCTGTTTTGCATCAGATCGATCAAATGCTGGGCCCCCTCTCCCTCGAGCGCCCCCTCTCGGGTGAATCGAGGGCACCCCCATTGGCGACCCAAGTCCTCCCGCCTCTACCTCCACTCCGGCCGTTGCCCTCGTGCGCGGTGGCAGCCAGTCTTCTAGGCGGACCCTGCCACAGCGGCGTGCGGCAGTGGCTAAGGGCCGGATTCTAACCCTACGACCAGATCTGGGCCCGGTAGTACCCGCCCCATTTCTGGTGGGCCTTGGTGGAAGCTCGGCAGCAACCCTGCCGACATCGGCATCTGTGGCGGCGTACGGCCGTGGCCGGCCGGATCCGAGCTTCTTGGGGCCTGATCCGAGGCAGGGCCCGGGCAACGCTCCATTCCTGGCCGCGCCGCGTAGGGGCGCGTTGGCGGTAGGGTCCATAAGGGCGCCCATCGGGTCGATGACGACGGTGGGTCCCTCCCTCTCCGGCTGTCCTCCGCGAGCAGGGCGGTGGTTGCTGCTGATGCGTTCGTCCACGACCTCGTCGAGACGTGGCCGCTAGACATGCTTGCGGCCAACCATGTTGGTAGGCTAATGGGTTCGCGGGCTCCTAGCTCCATTTTGACCAATAGAATCTAGGAAAAATCCCTACCCGGTCTTCCTGGGTCTATGGCGATGGCACAACCGCATCGTTTCCCTTGTTGGAGGCGTCGTCGTTGCTTCTGTTCGTCGGAGCAGCCAGGGTCGAATGACTATGGCTCCCCCTGGGCACAAAATCCGAAAACACCAAGAACCGAACCGAAAGCACCGAAACCGAAATTTTTGGTTCTCTGTTCGGTCCCTAGTTTCTGGGTACCGAAATTACCGAGGGAAAATCGGTTCCTTCCTTCGGTAAACCGAATTTACCGATTTCATGCTGGCCCAACGCAGATACAGCCCATTAAGTCCATTGAAAACCTGAACCCTAATCACTACTGGCCCTCTTTCCTTCAGTCCGTCAGGCACTCTATGCCCGACTTACTCCGTCACCCGCGCCGCCACGCTCGAGCGAGCTCGAGTTCGTTGCGCGTCCCGCGGACCTGCCCCATGTCGTGCCCCATGCCTTCCGTCGCCTCGCCCCCACCCTTCCCTGCCACCTCCGCGGCTCGGCCCCTGCGCCACCGGACCCTGGCCACCAGGTCGCGTCGCTGCCTGCCATCGCCCAACGCTTGTAGGGCACGAGCGGCGTTGGCCTCCTCCTTTGACCGGCCGCCATGGCACTACCAGCCACCGCAAGGAGCCGGCAGGTGCGCCGCCGTCGCTGCTCACACCCCGAGGCCCGAGTCACCGCCAGGTGAGCCATGTCCGTGGCTTGGATTGAGGAACTGAGCGAGATCTAGCCTGCTTCTTCGGTATTTTCGGTAAGTATCGAACGAAACCGAAATTGCTCGGTAATGATTCTCAGGAGGAACCGATTGGTACCTATTTTGTAAAAACCGAATTTCCATGAGAACTGAAGTACCGTACCGATATGCCCAGGGTGAACTACGGCAGCAGGTGGACGCATCGGTTCGTAGGGTTCATTGGAGGAGGATGTCAGGTGAAAGACGATCAAGAAGATAGGGATGGTTTGGATGAATACGAGAATGCTATGTGCCAGCTTCCTTATCAAGCCCCAGCTTTCGTCGTATACCAGCCTAATTAGTATTTTTTTAGACTATATTATTACAGTGGTGGAAGTTGGTAATAATAACTAGATTTGCATCTCTTCGGATGGGAGATGATGAATATGGGAATGATGTATGCGTGACGAGTCAAGCTTTTGTAAGCTTAGGTTTTATTGTTCACTGCAATAAATGAAAATATTAGATCTCCTGTTTTGGTGTTGTACATACGTTGGGTTGGAGATGAATCACCGCACATTCGTCAAAAGTTGAATGTAGAACTGTACAGGGCTGTCAGTTGTGAGCTACTGCAGCGGCCAGGGCTGTACCGATCAAACAGTGTCAGCCACACACAGTGACTGGTACCAACCAAACTGTACGTCCATCATTGGTCACATTCTGTCACACAATGTGATGACTGAAACATGCACCAGCCATCTATATCTATTATTATCAGCCCTCCGCTCGCGTAAGCATTGTTTGTTTATAAGTTGCGCCATATTTGCGATACAATTACAAACCGAAAACGATCCATCCATCCACCGTACTTTGGGATTCGAAATTAATTTTAATAATGTAACCACACTTGAAAGCTCTACTGATTTTTTGAAGTGAGAAATAATATGTTAATTCATGTAGAAGCCTGCATAATACCTCAGGACTATTATGCAATAATATCCTATCCATGTGTATTTATATGCATTTTCAGTGGAGTCAAACCGGCCTGTTTACAGGCACTCCTTGAATGAATAATCTGAAATCGTAAAAACCTTTTGACCAGCAATCCAGCATGTCGTATCATCAAGCGAAGAGATACTAGATAAGATCGAGAGTCCCTGATCTTTACATGTCTTCCGTCCGGACCGGCCGGCGGTGATGATCGATGGTCCGTCGTCGCTGGGGCGGCGTTGTTCCGGCCACGGCGGCGGGGGCTCCGGCGTTCTGTAGCAGATGTTGCTGACGTCGAGGTCGGCATGGCGCGCGTGAAGTGGTTGGTCCGTGGCAGGGCATGGTCGTGGCGCCATGTCGAGGTCGGTGGCAGGGCATGGTCGACGTCGCTTCGGTGGTGGTCCCCGAGATGCCGGACGGACTTGGCGTCGCCTGTTCGAGGACGCCGGCCGGCTACTTTACCCACGTCCGACACTGTCGAGAGCAAAGGATATGATTGGGCTGCAAGGTTGACCTTGCTACGTGCTGCTACTGTCTTCCGTCGTCAATTATTATTGGGTAATTTCAATCTCGATTACCATAGATGCTTAGTGTTCTAATAAAACTATATTATGAAAAATGTGCTTAATTAGTCACGATCACGAAAAAAAAACCTTATGAACAGACTTTTTTACTTGCTTTGTTTATCTGCACTGAAATTCCCATCTTTTTACTTGCTTTTTCGGTTGTATTATAAACACGCTTTGCACGGGCCATACATAGTTGTAGGTTCTCCAGGCTTCCAGCCCAGAAAAACGCTCAGACAGCAGTGTAGGCCCAAGTTGAGCAGCCCGGACCTTTTTTTTCTTTGCGAGACAGCAGCCCATACCATTTTATTGCTGGATTTATTTAGATCTATATGTTTTTCTTAATACTTTCCCATACGTCATACAATGCAGGATGAATTCATGAGCAAGACGTAAATATTAATGCAAGCTCTTGTGGCCGGCCACTTCACTTCGGTTGCCTCTGTGATCACTGGATGAACCCAGAATATTATCCGGTGTGTGATCAATTGATCCAGTGGCGTATTTTTGTTGTTCTTTTGTTTCTTTCATTTCTTTTTTTCTGTAGGATCCTTTCATTTCTTCGATGTCTTAGCATATACTTGCAACTCTTCTACGGTCTTCGACTTTATAAAATTGGTCTTTCTCTGATATGCATCTCCATTTTTTATGTATATGATGTGAAGGGACTATAATGCCTAAGAGAAGAGTTAAATTGGGTCACTTAGAAATTTACTTCCTTGGTCCTAAAGGAAGTTCCACTTCCTTTCTTTGTCCATTTAGTTTTGAAGTTACCTATTTGGCTCGAAATACAATTTTTCATTCTTTATCTGACCTTTCCGTCCGATTTGTCCACAGATTGTGTTAAGTGGGTGGCATGAATTATTGATAATTTTACCCCTGGGCAAGATAGGCAAGAGTGTAGGATTCAGTTGATATATTTCATATTGAGGATTATTTAGACTATTTTCACATGGTTTGAGGTTATCATAATTGCACAAATTAAGGTATAGTTTCTTTTTAAACATGGAAGTTTTATTTTGTCTATATTTGCACATGCTAATCAATTAAACAATAACATGCAAATGTACACCCCTCCCCCTCTCTCTTCTACTGATCTTCTTTTTTTCTTTGGTCCCTTTTTGTAGTCGTTGACTGAATATCTCTTTTTAAAAAATGCTATAGGGGTGCAAACCCCTTCAGTCTTCATAAAAAAACATGCAATTGTACACCACAATTACCTTTACAAGTACATATAAAATCCACAATTACATTGCAAGTGCACAAAAATAAAATCACCATTTCTTCTTACACCATGCATCCATGAAACTAAGTTCCTTAGATCGAAAACTAATTAAGTCCCATTATTCATGTTGTCACGTAATCGTTAATATTACAATTATCCTAACAAGATTATTTCTTCTTCAATGTATAATAATGTGTAATGGCACAAATAAAACGAACCAAGTAACCACACTAAAGTAATGATAATACATAGGATATATAACATCGTCAGAATGCAATGCAGCCTCATCCCCCATGTAATGCTAGCCCTTCTTGACACTATGTATAGATACATATAAATTGAAATCTTGCAATATAGTATAGTACTATCTATCAAATACTCAGACTTTGACTTGTAGCTATTGTTTTGTTTTGATCGCCCAACTCCCCTTCTTGCCTGATGTCTGTATCTGTCGTGACGGCTGTGACTGAGGCACCACCAGCACTGAACCTAGCATGATAGAATGCCCTTGTCCTCCAAGCCATCACTAGGGACACCACCATACCAAGCAACGTCACACCGGCGATGATCTCGAATGATGCTCTGAAGCACTGAACCCCAACACAGGTCAGATCTTGATGGAGATGGCCTTGCCGTTGTGCCTCATGGTCATACATACGGCCTGCCACCTGCACGCTCAGGAAGTAGGATCCGACGGGGCTTGCTAGCGTGGACAAGTTATAGAGCGTCGAGAAGTGTTTGAGCCCAAACACCTCTGACACTACGGCGAACAACACCGTCCATATGGAGCCAAGGCAGAAGCCGATGATGAGCGATGCGGCGTAGAGAGCTTCACGCAAACCCAAGGCGATGAGAAGGTGGCCGAAGAAGGCGAGGAGGAGTGTCATGGTGAGCACCAGTGGCCGTGGCAGCTTGTAACACGCCACCACGTAGTCCGAGCCCAAGCCAGCCAACACACGACCTGCGTAGTTGGACAGGCTCACGAGGGACACCAACATTGAGATGGTGCGTTGTGAATGCCCTAGTGACTGCCCAATCTGGCTCATGTTGTCGACTACCGTCATAATGCCACCGATGCCGCAGGCGGTGGTGACGAAGAGCAGTAGCATGTGCTTACTGCAAAGAGCCTGCAAAACAGAGTAATTGATCTCTTGCTCTCCCATTGCCGGGGGACGAATTGACACGTCTTGCTGCAAGCGCAAACATGACGATGGTGGTGCAGAAGAGGATGGAGTCTCAGGCAGGGATGGTGGCTGAATCTTATATGTCTGGTGGTACTCCTGCTTCACGACGACGATGAGTGGGCCGACGACGAGGACGAAAAGGAGTAAGGTGTTTGTGATGTGGTAGACATGACCTGGGAGTCGGGATACCTTCACCTCGACGATGTTCAGAACGAGGAGGTAGATGCCAATGATGACAGAGACACCAAGGAAACCCAACACGCCCTTGCGTTCCTGGCCGAGCCCCGTCGGCGTCGCTGGCGTGCCGCTACTTCGTGGGATGACACGAACGGTGAAGCTAAAGAGTAGTGAGACGACGGTGGGGAGCCATGCCAAGATTAGCAAAAGAGTCGCACCATCTTCGCCACCACCGAAGGCACGGTAGAGCTGCGTGAAGATGGCGCCACTGAAGCCGGCATAGCCCATGAGCATGCCGAGCACGATGCCACGGTCGTTTGGAAAATTCTTGACGCTGGTGACGAGGGCTCCCGTGCTGGCGAACGTCTGAGAGATGGCGCCAAGGAAGATGTAGAAGCACATAAGCCATACCGGTGGCCGAGCTGCGGCGGGCTTGGAAATGGCGTGGTGGACCATGAGGTATCCCGCCAGGTTCATGCCGGCGCCGGCCATCAGCACGACCCATGGCGGGGTGACCTCGTTGATGAGGCCGGACACTATGCCTAAGCTTATACCGATGTTCTTAGAGAAGCTAATAGTGTTGAGAGTGTCCTGATCGTACTCTAATGATGCCTTGAGAGCTTTGGAGTAGGCGCCGAAGATGTAGGCACCGCCACTCATGGACATGATCATGGTAGAAGCGAAGAGCATGAACCAACGGCCGCACAGGACTCGCACCATGAACCGAACGCCGCCAAGGATAGCCGTGGTGGCATGGCCGCAGCTGGACGCCGCCATCACCTCCGGCCAAGATTGGTATTTGTTGTGTGGGATCGGATAGGCTTGCCTTGGAATAATATGGAGGTGGAGATGGAGAGAGCTGCTTGAAGGTCTATCATTTCCTACGGTATTTATAGCAAGTGCACAGAAAGGTATGGTGATGTAGGCATCAGGCTGCAGATCTATTGGCTATGGTTGGCTACAAAGTGTAGGCTCCAACAATTAAGCTTACTGATAGAATGAATGGACTGAGTAAGTGTCCAAAATATTAATGTATTATAGTATCCATTTATAGTCAACTATTATATGAATATGCTATCTATTAAGTTGATTTGATATGACAATAAAATAGAGCATTATAGCCTATTATCAGCTACTATGCAGCTCTTAGGTGGTTGACCAATGCTTTGACATCTTCTTATTTTCTTTCTTCTTTTTTAAATGCTACAATAAGCTGTGGGCGAGAGAATACCTCAGTACACGTAGCTAGTTTTGTAGTAGACACTGCCTGCACACTGAACGTTGTTTCTTTTTTTTAGACGACACCTTTCGGCGCATTTCTCATTAAGAAGAAAGAGTTTAGAGTTTTAAACAAGACAACACGCGGTTACCACAGAGAAAACACCTAGCTACTGGATATACTGAAGCAGACTACATTGCGACAAGCTTTGCTCCTAATTAGATTTGCTCATTCACATCGTGGCGAACAGATAGCCAAGCTTGGACCGCCCCGCCGCACACCAACGTTGGCCCTCAGAGAGGATGTACTGAACGTTGTTTCTTATATCATGCATATCCCTGGGCTACTGTATTTTTTTTTATCATGCATATCCTCAGGATATCATAATATCTATACTAGATATGTTTTGTGATATAAATAAAAATGCCACCATTTGTCCTCTGACTGCGTTCTTGCTCCTTTTGTCTGCCCTGAAATCTGTAGCATCTTAATATTAATTAGAGAGAAATCTTTGTAAAAATTAGGACACCATATATATCAAGATTACGGATTAGAGCAAAGTTATGGTACGAGTAAGTAGCTAACGGGTAAAGAAATTTCTGCTTCTAAAGGGTGAAACAAATTTGTAGTTGTATATATAACTTTCCATGGGTGATGTATACTGATGAACAACTGTAGAAGAATGTCTGGCAGGCCTGGTCGGTGCCATGGCTTGAGGTATATAAGAATTGGTTGCACCCCCTCCCACAAATTTCGCGAACATGACGGAATTAAGTCTGGGCAAAATATCTGATATCCATTACCCAAACCTAAATTATCCGAACCCGGACCCGAATTACCCGAACCCGAGGTACCCGATCCTAAATTCGGATAGTGATTTTGAATACCTGAAATTAGTTTGGGTAATTCGGATAATACGCTCCAGTACCCAAACTACCCTAACTATCCAAAGTTTGGTCTTGATCTTTGTATTTATCATTTGTTGTTAGTAGAACACTTGAAATTATTACTTTATTAGAATATAATTCTCTTGGTTTGAACAAGTGACTGTAATATACTATTCTCTACAAATTATTGTTGAAACTATACTTAAATTATTGATGAAGTTACATATAAATTGCAACTTAAGTTTTGTGTATTTTATTGTTTTTTATAAATTTGGGTAGATCGGGTATACCCAAACTCGAACCCGAAAAATCGGGTACCTGAAATTTCGGGTAGTGCTTTTTGGGGCTAATATCGGGTAGCAAATTTCATTAGCCGAACTTTGAATTACCTGAATTACCCGACCCGAAAAAATCAGATAACCCGAATGCCCAGGGTTAGACGGAATAAAATAGTTAAAAGAGGAACTATGTTACATGGAATGTGAAATCTAAATCGAGAGGGTTCTCGATTCGAACTTAAAGCATTTTTATTAGGAAATAAAGCCAATCTTGCTCAAAAAATACCAAAGAGGATGATATAAGAAAGAAGTAACAAATTGAGTTCAAGTTCTAGCCAACACCTTCACGCCCAGGAGTACCTCCTTTTCTTTCCACCTCTTGCAATCCCTACGAGCTCTGGTTTGGGTCAGCATTTGAGGTAAGGGTTTCAAGATTTAGGATTGAGGTGGCGACTATGAATGACAGATCTAGAGGGATTGTTGTGAGTGGCTGCCTGACCATGGCACTGGTTGTGGGTAAGGGTGGGGCAAGCAATGGTGCCACCATCGATATTGGTGACAGAGGCCATTTGGGAGGCCCGGTTAGGTGGTAGGCGCATCAGATTTATAGTCGTTAGTAGTGACTGCTATGGAGGGAGGCGGATCCTATGGTAATGCTACTGCCAGATCGGGATAGATAGTAGTAGAGATGAGGGAGCACAGGTGGCGATCATCATAGTAATTAGTGGTGGAGGTGGTCGTGGGGTGGTTGATCCAATGATAGGGAGAGCATGGATTTGGAAGGAGAAGAGGGAAGGGAGGATGGTAGAGTGAGTGGATGATGAGGTTGGGACAAGAGTAGTTCAAGAGTCGAGCGAAAGAGGAAAGATTGGTTGTGGGCTAGAAATGAGGCTCATAATATTCACTAGACATGTGTGCTATCGTCGCGACCGCTTCATCAATATCTCTAGAAGTTGAGATATGTCTTGTGAGAAGAACGAAAAGATAGACTAAGTTATAGCATGCCAATTTCCTATCCAACGATGGACTGATATTTAGGACCTCTTTAGGAGGACTCATCATTAGGTGCTCTTTTGGAGGAGTCAAGGCACTTGGACTTCTGTTGCTCATATTTTGTGGCTCCAGCTTTTGATATATAAGAGAGACAACTTCAACTCCTATAGTGTTTGGTAGAGCTATTATCGGAGCTAGAGCTAGAGCCTTGCCAATAAATAGGCACTTAGCTCGAAAGCACTGCATGATTGATATTTTTTAGAGTGCAAACACGTGTTTAATCTAAACAAATACAAATAATATAATGGGCCTTGGACTCGGGCTGTTTTTTTTTTGAGAATTGGACTTGGGCTGTCGGTGTCACAAAACAGAGCCGGCCTTTTGGTGTCACTCGTAGAAGGAACTCCACCGTAGAGAATACAAGGTATTAATTCCATGGGCTGGGCTAGGCTGGGCTGAAAGGCGTTGGTGTTTAATTTGTGAAATAAGACCCGGTATCCGCTCAAAAAATGTGGAATAAACCCGGTTCCTCTAAAAAAAACCACACAAGGCCGGCACCACGGCACCACCTTCCGCACGGCTTCCTAGACCGAGTCGGTCGAGGTCGAACCACCGCACCAATCGATTGCATGCAGTTGATGTGCATCGTCGTTATTACCTCCGATCCGATCCCTCCCGTCGTGTGATAGCAAGCACAAGGTCTTGTTTTTCGTCACCAAATCGATCTTGCCCATGCTTCCCACATCCGCCGAGGCCGGCCCTACGCGGCGCGGCGAGAAGAAGAAGCGCAAGCGCTGCGGCGGCGGCGCGGTGGCCTCGCCGGAATCCAGCGCCATGGCCGTGGCCTCGCAGGTACGGGTCGGTCGCTCGCCAGATATGCATGTAGATCCATCTGCCATTGTTTATATATATAATTATATATGCTCACGACGTGTTTGTTATATTGCCTCATAAGCGACTGCACGTGTATGTATCAATCAAGATGCAATTTTTCGTGTGGTTATATTATTAGAGGATCGGAGTAGTATATATATTTATTATTATGTGCTGGTTGCATTGAGGAGATACAAATTTTGATGCTGCATGTGTTGGTTGCTGTCGTGCTCATGCATTGATTCATGCGGGAAAAAAAATCGTTTGGGTACTTAATCCTTAGTAAATTAGATGGCATTGGTGATTGCATCGATCCATAGCGAATCACATGTTGATTTGCCAATGGGGATGTACAGTTTGATGTAGATTTTTCTTTAGGTCTTGTTTTGGATGTAGTTGCATTCACATCAATCTATATGTGTTGGTGTGTGTAAGAGCGGAATTTGAACTAAGTTCCACCTCAATCCACCCCAACTCATGTGGATTGAGGTGAATCCGACAACATCAAACAAGGCCTTAGTGGGGAGGTGGGATTAATTAGGATGGGAGGACATTCAAGCAGATCAGATCTATAGTACTATGACCTTAATTAAGGGATGAAATAATTTGTGTGTTTGTAAATGCTATAATTTGAATCAGCTGATAGAGATAATTGTGTGATTATTATTTGTATCTGACCTGTATATTTTCCTTCATTTTTCGTGGGTAAGACATATGGAAAGTGGCGTCCAGATGAAGCACAGAGACCTGAAATTGAGAATGCTCCCATTTTCACTCCTACTGAAGAGGTTTGTCTCTGTGGATTATTTGTCTCTGCAAAATTTTGCAATGTGTTATGCTTGATAAGATAGTACTCCTTTCTTCTTTCTATTGACGTTTTAGATTCGTTTAATCAAACTTTAAAAGTTTGTCCCCCCAGTATGTTAAAAACTGTAAGAAAAGGTTAGTTAAGTTAGACATGCGAAAACTAGATAATTTGATGTTTCTTGCAAGAACTGTCACAAACTTGGTAATTTAAGATTACAGTTTCATTCAATTAATATTTTTTCTGACAGGAATTTAAGGATCCAATCTGGTACATTGCTAGCATTCGTCCACAAGCAGAAAGATATGGAATTTGTCGTATTATCCCACCATCTTCTTGGAAACCTCTGTGTCCTCTGAAGGAGAAGAGTTTCTGGGAAACCACAGAGTTCAATACTCGAGTTCAACAAGTTGACAAGCTTCAAAACAGGGAACCCACAAAGAAAAGAACACAATCTCGAGTTCAGAGGAAAAGAAAGAGAAGACAGAGACTGAGGTTTGGGATGACACGCAGGCGTTCTAGTTCTAATGAAGACTCCGAAGAGAAATTTGGCTTTCAATCTGGGTCTGATTTCACGTTAGCGGAGTTTCAGAAGTACGCTGATGGGTTCAAGCAGGAATATTTTGGAATGAAAGGGACTGATGAAATTTCCATTTCTGACATTAGAAACCACATAAAAATATGGGAACCGTCAGTGGAGGAAATTGAGGGCGAATATTGGCGGATTGTTGTAGGCTCTACTGATGAAGTTGAGGTATGTCTGTAGATTATAAGCAGGTTATGTTCTTATGTATTGTATCAAATTATTACTTATATATGTCACACTTCTGTGCCTAGGTGGATTATGGTGCTGATTTGGACACTGCAACGTTTGGTAGTGGTTTTGTTAAAGTATCTTCTTCGGATGGAAATAAGCAAGATCCATATGGTTTGTCTGGTTGGAACTTGAATTTTCTGCCACGGTTGCCAGGTTCTGTTACCTCATTTGAAGATGAGGATATACCTGGTGTTGTAGTTCCATGGCTTTATGTAGGAATGTGCTTCTCTTCATTTTGCTGGGTAAGATTCTTACTAATCTGTTTCCACATTTCTCATGAAATGTGAATCCCTTACTCAGTAAATATATTCTATTAAGGTTGATTTTGCAAAAAAAAAAGTGCGGCAACTGTTCAGTATTCGGTTTGGATTAGATTGATATATGTTGGTTGGAACAAAATACATAATTAAGTGATTTGTGACAATTTTGTTCATGGAGCACATTCTAATTTATCTTTTTGTATGACTTTGCTGCAGCATGTTGAAGACCATTTTCTTTATTCTCTGAATTATATGCACTTTGGTGAACCGAAAGTTTGGTATGGTATTCCCGGTAGTGAGGCAGTAAAGCTGGAAGAATCTATGAGAAAAAACTTACCCAAACTGTTTGAAGAACAGCCTGATCTACTTCATGAGCTGGTAACAACTTTTTTTTTTTTCTGTTATGTCTGGTAGATCGCTATATATTATATGTACCTATGTAGGAGTGACCAATTGCCAAGTTCATCTTTATTTGGTTCTGACATAATCACATAACATAGTCGATTGCCTCTAAAACTATTAAGCATTGAATAAAAAGCAGTACATTATTGTTCTTTTTTATCATGAAATATGCCGTAGTTGGTGTTATTACCTGGTATTGATCATATAAGTTTTAGGATCTAATTTACGATCAGCTGTCAGAGATGTTTTGTTGGTTGTCGATTCCTGTGAACAATATTTTTCAATTATGTATCTGAGAGTCTGAGAGAATATATAATACCTCTTCCATGCAAGAGATCTCATTCTCATCCATTTTCATTCTGTTTTTTCTTGGAGCAGGTTACACAGTTATCTCCATCTGTTCTAAAATCAGAAGGAGTTTCTGTTTACCGAGCTGTTCAGAAGCCAGGTGAATTCGTTCTGACACTGCCACGTGCATACCATGCTGGATTCAACTGTGGTTTCAACTGTGCGGAGGCTGTAAATGTCTCTCCTGTGGATTGGCTGCCTCATGGACAGTGTGCTGTTGAGCTCTACAGAGAGCAGCATCGCAAGACATCGATATCACATGACAAGTTATTACTCAAGGCTGCAAAAGAAGCTGCTAGACAACTTTGGATGAATCACAAAAGTGGCAAGGGAGAATACAGATGGCTGAACACATGTGGGAAAGATGGAGTTCTGACAAGTGCAGTTCAGGTAGTAACTTAGCTAGTATTGGAACTTGCTATCTGTCTGTTAATCAATTACTTACAACATACTCATATTTTATATTTTGACATTTATTTATTTCAGACAAGAGTTAAAATGGAGGGTGCTGCATGGGAGGTGATTGCTAGTTTGAAAAGTAAGAAGATGGACAAGGACTACGATTCCACGGACCGGGAGTGCTTTTCATGCTTCTATGATCTGCACTTGTCTGCTGTCAGTTGCCAGTGCAGACCTAACCACTTTGCTTGCTTAAACCATACAAACCTTCTTTGTTCATGCGGAATGGACAGGAAAACCGCATTCTTTCGATATAGCATGGAGGAGCTTAACACTCTTGTAGCAGCTCTGGAGGGTGATCTGGCTGCAGTTTGTTGGTGGGGACAGGATCAGAAGACCACCTAGGCTTAGTTTGCCCATCTGGCTGGTTCTGTGCCCATGCAGCACAAGAAGATGGGCTCATGTAAAAGCAAAGACAAAATTTTCAGGATCAGCAGTCAGCGATCGATGCAAATCTTGTTCCTGGATTTGGTGGCCATGTGCAAGAGATTAATTAAACCAGAATAATTCCAGCAGGGCTGGTGGTGTTCACGGACGGCGCCTGCATCGTCGTCGCCAACACCACCCACGCTGTCATCTACTGCAGCAGGTACACCTACCCAGCCGTGTTGGGGGACTGGTGACCGTGACGACGACTGTCGCCTGCTGTTCACCACTGGAGGGGCTGCAGCTGCACTAAAGTGACGGCGGTTCATGATCAAAAGTCTGAATGCCGTCCCACCGCCGTCAGAAGTCCGAAGTGCTCAGAAGAATGAAGTGAACAGTATTACTGGAGTTATTGTGGCCCTGCTGCCATGCATGATCAAATACTGATACCGGCAAAAAGATTTATCGTCGCACTCTCAATCTCAGATACTCAGATGAACCATCGATCTGATTAATCAGCAATAACAATGCTGTACGTCTTACAGACACTGTCAGTCGTTTCTAGGTTGACTGATATATCCATTGGTCAATATTGTTTATGATTATAGCGCTACTGCTTGACTTCCCTCAAATGTACGTGTAACCTGTTTTTCTTTAATTTGGTCGAGATATCACGTGCTGTTAGAACTAACGTTAACGAGTTGAAATTAACTGTTTTGTGTGATGTTGCAGCTCCTATTGACAGTATATGTGAGGCTCATTTGAACATATACATGTAAAATGTTGCTTAAATGTTTGGTTAAGTGTTTAGGCGCCATTTGTAATGTTCTTAAATACAATATGCAGCTCATGCGTATTCGGAAAAAAAATTGAAGGCTGGAGATTATGTGCGTCATGTGGATACATGCATGATGCATCGGCCTGATCTCAGCAACTATACAGACGATTAAAAGTCCAGAATATCGAGTCGGATCAACCCAACCGTAACAAATATGTATCGGATAGGACTCAATATTTACAGTAGTACATGCCCTCTCTTTAAATTAATAAACAAATTAATTACATAACAAAAACTGAGGATACATACCACGTATCAGGCATCAAATCTTTGTTTTCTCAAAAAAAAAAAAACACATGCCTCGCAAAGACGTCGCTCTCCTCGTTAGGGCTGTGGTATGGCTCCTCGCGCTTGTTGTAGCGCTCGGCAAGGCGAGCGCGCTACTGGACGACGGCTGGCCTCCTGATCCGGCGATGTACCCGCCGGGGCGAGTCGTCGCAATCGACCTGGGCAACACTAACTCCTGCGTCGCCGGCTACGAGAACGGCGACACGACGGGAACCATATTCCACCACTGCATCCCCTCCTGGGTCGCCTTCGCTGACGACGGTGCCGTCCTCGTCGGCGAGGACGCCATGGACCACGCTGCCGTCAACCCCGGAGCCGCTGTCTCCGGCTTCAAGCGCCTCCTCGGCAAAAGGTAACTAACCATCTTGTTAGCTATTCCTAATCTCCAGAGAATGATAACGAACGAACGAAATTATATTGATTGCAGATTCAGTCACGGTATCGAGCGGGAATTTGCTCATCGTGTCAGAGAGAATCTGCCATACAAGGTCGTGGAGGAGAACGTACAGCTTCACATCGAGGTGAAGACGACCAATCAGGACGGCACAGTCAGGAACGTCGGCGTCGAGCAGCTCACGGCTGCGGTGCTGTCCAAGCTCAAGGAGACAGCGGAGGAGCACGTCGGCCACCAGGTGGAGGCCGCCATCCTCACGCTCCCGCTGCAGTTCTCCGACGACGCGTCCAGGTCTGCGGTAGTGTTCGCCTGCAGGCTTGCCGGCCTCAAGGCCGTGAGGGTGGTGCACGAACCCGTCGCGGCCGCCATCGCCTACGGCCTCAGCAGGAACCTGCGCGACGCGGGAAATGTCGTCGTGCTGCACGTCGGTGGCAGCACGGCCGAGGCGAGCGTCTTGACGTTCGTGGACGGCGTGTATGAATCCTTGAGCTCGCAGTATGAACCTTTCTTTGGAGGACAGGACTTCGACCGGAGAATCGTGGAACACTTCGTCCAGCTTGTCAGGGACAAGCATGGCAAGGACATTGCCGACGATGGACCTGCTCTGGAGAAGCTGAGGACGGCGTGTGAGCGTGCCAAGAAGACATTGAGCAACCAGGATCGTGTGCAGGTGATGGTCGAATCGCTCGTCGATGGCGTGGATTTGTCGGGGCAGTTGACACGGGCCGAGTTTGAGGAACTGAACCAAGATCTATTCTTGAAAGTTGTGGAGATGGTGGATAGGATGGTGACACAAGCTGAAGAAGAGACCATTGATGAGGTGCTTCTTGTTGGTGGAAGCACCATGATCCCAAAGGTTAGGGAACTCACCAGGGACTACTTTGGTGGGACCAAGGCGGTGCTCCATACAAGACTGAAACCAGATGAGGTGGTCACCATTGGAGCCGCGGAGTACAGCAAACGACGAGACGCCTTGTGTACGTAGCAGCTCATTGGTTGACTGACGCTGTCAAAATGCAGATGTCTTCCTTTTTTTGTTTTTGGCACTCTCAGGTGTTCGACGTTGATTGCTGCGCACTATGTTGCTGCTGCTAGTGCCATGCCCCCTCGCCCCACAAGCCTCTTTTAGAGCTGCAACAATCAGTTCATATGATCATATATCTTTTTTTAATTTTGGTGGTTCTCTAATAATAACATATAAATCTAGGATGTACTCTTAACATTTTTTGTGCTAAAGATGTGTTAGACATGTCAATATTATAGGTTCAATGGGATGCGAGAACGAATTTAAAGTCTGTCCAATGCAAAAGAAACGGAGCAAAACAATGAAGTATATGTTGAAAACACAATTTATTTATATCATTATATAATCATATTTATAGTAAGGTCCTGCTAGTGAAAAAAATGGACGTGAGGATAGTTCGGCCTAGAGAAGTTTATACTAGTTAAGGCCATATTTTGATATTGTCGGATTCACTCAATCCACATGTGTTGGGGTGCATTGAGGTGGAATTTAGTTCAAGTTCCACTCCCAATCCACCTGTGATGTGAATAGGACTACATGCGAACACATGCGGATTAAGTCTAGTTGTCCTTTTCGATAGGATATGCTTCCTCTTAACGACAAGCGACCAGGGCATTGCCAACCTCATAGCTATTGATCACAAATTAAACTAGTTCGGCACAGATATATATAAGAGAAAAAATGACATATATTCGGGGTGAATGTAAATTTTAACTTCTGCCGAAAGCTCATATCCGTATTCTATAGGGGGAAAATCCGATGGAGGACCCCGACCCCGACCCCCCTCCGCTCTTTCCTCGTTCCCCCACCCCCCATGACACCAAATCTGCCCAGATCCGCTCCAACCAATCCCTCCGCTCCCAATCCAACCCC
>CM041631.1:69115688-69135792 GCA_023333625.1 Bothriochloa decipiens
TTTGCTTTCGTTGCTCAGGTAAGTCTGGTAGAGTAGCTGGTAGCCCGATTGAGTCTATACAGTCGTTTTTCTTTTGTCTTCTCCCCTCTTTGTAAAGTCTTCTGTTTTCCTTTCTATCGTCTAATAAAATTAGACGGCCAAGCTTTCGTCGTCCCTTTCGAAAAAAAGATCCGTATTCTATATATATTGTATATAATAGATAAACAATAACAGAAAAACTACTGCAAAATTTCTATGCCCACGACATGGTACCTGGACAATATGTATATTCTGCAACACCAGTTCGTTAAGGTTCTATAACCCAGGAATCAGTCTTCAACCATTTGGAGAACCACGGGAAGTTGACATCCTGCGATGTGCTGATGATTTCTTACCTGATGGCCTGCGTTCCTCCCGACTCTCACTGCAAGGCAATCCCTGATTCTGGAGGCTCAAAGGCATTGGCCTATCCCTCCGGTTGTAGCAGAAGCGGACAAGGAACAAGACACAAAATACAGCTGCTGCACCAATAATTGCTATCCAGAGTAGTATCTTGAAGTAGTCACTTTCTGTGCCCTCTGCGTCCACATCCGGAGAGACATTCACAACAGGAGTCCCCATACCATAAGCAGAAGCATTTTCCTGGCGACGACACACTGGCCAAAAGAAACCAACAGAACATTAACAGATTAAACACTAAACCACTAACATTGCTGTTAACAACTATTTAAGATTTGAAACAGATTAAAAATGTGTATGGAGAGGTACTGATGACCATGCTGTGACAATATGACTGTCCTTTCCTTGGCACAGAACATAGGATGTTGCTAGTGCTAGTCCATGACTTTGAGTATTTTTTACTCACGTAGCGACAGAGGCAGCATGCACCACTCTCATTTCTAGCTGGCAAATCATCGATTGCATATAGCAGAGCTTTGCAACATGAAACTGAGGGTGGCCTCCAGTTTCCATCAGGCTTCACACATGACAGTGTAGCAACACTCGTCAGGTCAAAACGACAAGTAGCAATTTCTTCACCCTCTCTCTTTGCCTCTGCAGATGACAGGACTTGCTTGGAAGAGGCAAGTATGATCAGCAAGAAAAGCCACACCTGGCAAACTACAAAAAAAGGATCGCACTGAAGGAAAATATATTGGATATATTTATCTAGTCAAATTTTATCTAAAATTAGCATAGTGATATTAATGGAAAACAATCATGAGATCAGTCATCTCCACAGGTATAAACTACAATCAAATCATTACATAAAAAACAACAAACCAGTAAACAAATCCCTGAACCAAATTATAGTTGACCAAGATTCAAGAGTGGATAACATCATGGCACAATATAATACAATGTTTCTGTATCTATTAGCTATAAGGAGGGCTATATTATTTGAGAACAGGGTATACTCTGTGTTATTTCTAAACACTGGGTGCCAGGACCGAGCAAGGAAAATCTGATCAAAATATGCAAAAAAAATTTATTTCCTAGCCACAACATTTCATGAACAAATTGCAAGTGATCTATTATCAACGATGACAGCAATGGTCTCTTTAGAAACAAATAAATCTAGTCAACACTTGGATGTGGTTTCTGGTGTTTTCTAAACCCTGCTCGCTGTACAACAGGCTCGAAATGAGCAAGCAGAATCTGATTTTTTTTTTTACGATGCAACTTCGGGGGGGATAAAATCATCCCCACCTGCTTTCATTTCCACATATGCTGGATTAGCTGTGGGTGGAAGGCGTGGCCTTCGTTACAATGTTTCAAAATGAGAGCGGGGGTGAGAGTGAGATTACATAGGAAACGAGTTTCTCCATTGACATGGTTCCATTAAAACATAGGGATTCTGATTTAAACATGTACAATCAGGTTTTCTTAGCCAACATGGTTCCATTACAGAAATGGAAGCAAAAAATGATCAGCAACGACACCAATTGTCCCCTATAAGTGAAAAACCTAATCAACACTGTAATGTGAGGCATGCATGCCGGGGAGCTCTGCTTGCTGCCGGGGGACGGGGGGTTCAGGCAGGGTTTAACGCTCAGATTCGGATGGGCTCAGATCAGTAGGCGGCCCAATGATTTCTTCTTGCACCAAACGGTAAGCCCAGCCCAGCCAGCTAGAAAAAAAAAAGGTCCTATTTATCTCTCTTGATTCCCTGAAAACTCTGTCGCTCTTGATGTTGCTAAAAGAATTTTCTCTCTCTTGATTTTCTCAAAAAATAATTATCTCTCCTAATAATTTGCTACACCTACTGCCGAACCACCCGCTGCCGATTGGCGCACCTACAATAGCTTTGGTGGCAACCTTCATGGACTCCATGAGGCTGCCGTTACAGGAGCCTTTGATCAAGACTCTCCCTTGTACCCAGACTATAAGGGGTGTCGACGACGAATCGGTTCCACGTTGATGATGAACGGGTCCCACGTCGCAACGACTAATTGGCCACCAATTGTCCTTCCACGATCCTCATCCAAAGAAGTAGACGCAGCGTGTCATGCTGAATAAGTGGGCTCGGGGACCCGAAGCTGTAGTGGCTAATACACCAGACGCCACTATCTCCATCAAGTTCCACGAAGCGTTCGGCGATGTAGTCCTGTTTTCTAGGTGGGAAGCGATGTGTGAGCTCTTCCACACGTGCAGTGTCTGCTAGACGCGGACCATGGCGAGGCTAGAACTGGAAGGATTGCACGAAGCTTGAATGGCCGTGCTAGTTGCTTTAGCCGCACAATAGTTTCCTTACTTAATACAACTACCTAAGCACCACCTTTTGAGCCGATTATTGTTGTTTGTGTTCCACCGACATTGACCTATAGCAACTCCTCGTCAGGCTGCTCGAGCCATGTATTTTTACTCTAACTTCTCTTAATAAAGCACGTGCAATGCGTGCACGCATTCTAGAAAACTAGACATTCTGCCTCTCCCAACTAGCCAACTCAAATCTATGCTAATTTCATCTGACACGGTGGAGGCATGAGCATGAATGCTTGACAGCCATGTCCCACAAATTTTTTTTCTTTCTTTATTATTTTTTATGACACAACATGCAGGGCCTATATATACCATACACAGAGTTTCATTATAAAACCCATTCATAATCCATAAACCACGAGTTTTTGACTTGTCGTGGTCCTCGTATTTTCCTAGATTTATTTTAGAACTTAATGGGTAGGCAACGTCTCTATCTACAATGAGACGCCTGTTATGATATCATGAACCTCAAGATCTAATGACTTAGTCCTTTGAACTCATAGGGGTATAGTCTGTTTATGTATATTTATAAGGGTGAGTGCGTGTATTGTATCACGTAAATCTTAAAAAAATATCTACAAGTTGATCACTTTTTCACATGATATCGTTTAGGGTCCTAATATTCATTTGAAAATCATAAGGCGAGTCCTGTGGTGGCGAACGATGCGATCCATGAAGGCAAGCTGTTCATGGTCATCAGCCTGGGCACCCCTGCCGTCTTCAACCTGGTGACCATCGACACCGGCTCCACACTCTCCTGGGTGCAGTGCCGAAGCTGCCAGATCCTTTCGCAAAAAAAGAAGCTTCCAGATCCAGTGCCACACGCAGCCGCCGGAGGTTGGGCCCGTCTTCGACGACGGCAACTCCAGCACGTACAAGCGGGTCGCCTGCTCCAGCCAAGACTGCGCCACCGTCCACGAACGCCGCGGCGTGCTCTCCGGCTGCGTCGAGGAGACTACAGCCTCCGGTATGGATCCGGCCCGCTGGCGCAGTACTCCGGGGGCAGGCTGGGGAGAGACAGGCTCCGGCTTGCTCTTACCGACGACGGCGGCGGCGTCGACGGCTTCGTCTTCGGTTGCAGCGACGACGTCTGGTTCAATGGCCGTGAAGCCGGCATCGTGGGTTTCGGGAACGAGGCCTTCTCCTTCCTCAACCAGGTGCTGGGTTCGAAGTGGCAGGGCAACGGTGCTGGTGGTTACAGTTACAGGCGGTACAATGCCTTCTCCTACTGCTTCCCAGGCAACCATGACGCGGAGGGATTCCTTTCCATCGGCCCGTACGCCCGGGACGCCAAGCTAGAATTCACCAACCTCATCTTTGGATATGCCGGTGACGACCGTAGACGGTTCGTCTACTCGCTCCAGCAGCTCGACATGATGGTCGATGGGCAGCTGCTGGACGTCGACCCCTCTGTCTACACGATGCAGATGATGATCGTCGACTCTGGGACTCCTGTCACCTTCCTTTTGGCTCCGGTCTTCGATGCACTCGACAAGGCGATGACGGCGGCCATGGCGGCCAAGGGCTATGCTCGGGCTCGGCACCAGCTGCAGGACGAGGAGAACATGCTCTGCTTCTGGGTTCCAGCTGAGACGGTCGACTGGAGTAACCTACCGGCGGTGGAGATGAAGTTCACGACGTGGACTGTCCTGAAGCTGCCGCCGAAAAATGCGTTTGACCAAAGGTTTGTCGATTCGGACGGCCGCCTCCTCTGCCTGCCGTTTCAGCCAAGAGCTGCTGGCGTGAGTGGCGTCCAGATTCTAGGGAACAAGGCCAAGATCCTTCAGGGTTGTGTTTGATCTCCAAGCCAGGATGTTTGGGTTTCAACCAGACGCCTGCTAGTGCTATCTTATCGTTCCGTGTCATCATCTATCAGATTGTTGCAGAGAAAGTTAATAATAGCTGAATCATAGGTTATATTCACCGATACACTGCTGTTTTGGGTGAACAGAATAGTTTGAATTGGTCTCAAGTAGAATTGTTTGTTTTTAACCCTGCCAAAAAGAAGAAAAAAAGGGTTTGTTCTGTAAGTCCTTTCCTTTCTTAGTCGTCCTGTAACAGTGTTCTTGTGTGGGCCGGCCCATCTAGAAAGTTACGCATCGCCTCACAAGGACACTTCCCTAGACTTAGGCAACGTTGAACAACATCATGGACGCGGAGCTCCGTAGGTTTTCAGGCTATGGGTGGAGGGCGACCGGTCCAAGTCAGGGGTAGGGCGCCTATGGCTATGGCACCTCATTCAAGAACAACCTCGCTTCATTCATTGTAACGGTTGGCAAGACCGGTTGGGCCGCATGCGGCTGCTCTTGTATTTCATTTGATATTTTCTTTTTCTAATACAAAGATATGCACATTCGCACGTATTCGAGAGAAAAACGGTTGGCAAGACCTGTACCCGATAACAATGCCGAAAAATGGCAGCAGGCTGGTTGTTAGCGAGGGGCAACATGCCTAGCGGTTATAGATTATGGCCTCCATCGGAGAATAGGCTCATGGGGCAAACCCATTAGTATATATTTGTTAGCTCCTTCATATATAAAGGAGAATGATTAATAAGAATGGCAAGCAAGTTTTGGGTTAAACCATTTATTATCCTTCTCCCCCCTCCTCTCTCTACGTTCCACCTCCCTCTCTTCTTCCCTAGCCGCTGCTGCCTCCTCTGCACCACCTGCCGCTGCTGCCGCGCTGCCCACCGGGCCAGCACCGCCGTTGCACTGCTCACCACCGTGCCACAGCCGGCCACCACCGCCCCCAACCTGGCTGTCTAGCCGTCGATCCGCTTCCACGAGAGTTGCTGATCTCGCTCGGACTCAATCTCCCTCGCTCAGCCTCGTAGGAGATCAGGACCATGACATTCATGTTGCTATATATATGATGATAGGACACTAGAAATTATGTGCGTGTGAGCTGTGAGCCGGAGTGGATAGATGCAAGCATCTCAGCTACAGATTAAAACTACAGAAGAGATCCAGTCGGATCATTATTGCATCAACCGACCTGTACATAGCGAATATGGATCGGACTACTCGATATTAATGCAATTTAGCTGCATGAGTTCTCTTTAAACAAACTATACATACATAAACTGCGGAAGTGCAGATAGATACCACGTATCAGGCAGGCATCAAATATTGTGTTGTACGTGTTGTTATGCCTCGCAAACATGTCGGCCTCCTCGCAAGGGGTGTTTTCAACAACTATGGGATGCAACACGCATTATTTCTTTTTTGATGAAGCTGGAGGGGTTTACACCCCTGCAGAGATTATTATTGAAATTCAATGGGTTTTACAATGCAACACGTATTATCCAATGACACATGTTACATCAAGATTTGTGAAGCACATTCATCCGAGTGGGGAACACATCTGGACACATGTCACACAATGGTATGTTTGGTGTTGCAACACATAGTTGTTTGGATACGTTTCTCCCGTCCTCGTTAGGGCTTTGGTATGGCTCGTCACGCTTGTTCCAGCGCTCGGCAAGGAGGCGCGCTATTGGACGACGGCTGGCCCCCCTATCCAGAGCAAGTCATCGCCATCGACCTGGGTAACACTAACTCTTGCGTCGCCGGCTACGATAGCAGCGAGACAACCTAGAGTATAAGTGAACAACTTTCACTTCTTTAGCTTTAGGTCAGTCTTAGTGAGAGTTTTATGATCCTATTAAGACTCCACGATCTTATGAAAACTGCGTAAACAAGTTTTCCCATGATACTCATTTCATCCTGCAAAATATTTTTTCATCTCTCTTAATTTAAACTATGCCACCTTAGCTTATTTAAGGACCACGAGAACTCCCAGGGCTCAGCCAGCCCTGTGTCCTGATGGCTGAGTTTCCTCCTGTGGTTTTACACACTTTGACCTGTTGTCTACCACAAGAAAAGTTTGTGGATAAACTTAGTGCCCACAACAAATCAGATCTAGAAAGAGATAGAGTGGGGGAGATATAGGGATACGCGGGATACCAGCATTGTGGTTTTATCCGATATCACACTCTCTTTCATGCGTGGCCATTCTTAAAGTTTAGCGGCCAGCGATACCAGCCCTCTGAACGCAGGCCCTCGAGGACAAGGCCGCTGTCGCAGTAGTCGTCACGGAAGCTCTCCGTGTCGTTGCGCAAGCGCGCGACGGCCGCCCGCACGAGCTCCTTCTTCCACTCGGGCAGCCGCGGAAGCCGCAGAGTTTCTCCCCGAACTCGTCGCAGTACTCTAGGTCCGAAAAAGAGGGCATGCGACAGGCGCCTGGGAACGCCGGCCATTTCCCTAGCGCGGTGGTACTCCTCGGCCGACCGCAGCATCTCCTCCGGCGACGGCAGCCCCCTCCGGCAGGACAGCACCTGCGCCACCCACCTCGCCTGGACCTCGTAGAACCGCGGCGCCTTCACCTGGGTGGGCACGCCGACGAAGGACAGCGACGGCGCTAGCGCCGGCGGGAAGGTGTGCTCGAACAGCGGGCCGATGCGGTTGTCGTCGACGGTGAGCAGGCCTGGGCCCGTGTCCAGGAACGGGGACGAGTAGTCGTATCCAGTGCAGTAGATGATGGAGTCGGTGACAACATACGAGCCGTCAGTAAACAATACCTGTCCGCCCTCGTACAAGCGCTCGATCTGCAAAAAGCAAAGCAAACATCCATCACATTATTTCTCAGGTGATCTGAACGAATGAGATATGCACGGATTGACAATGTAGCAGCTGGTTGCCTGGAGGTGCAGGTGCAGGTTGTGGTGCCTGGAGATGGCTTTTCTCATGCCGGGGACAACGGTGGCGTCGTCGACGGACTTGACGCTGATGTGCACCTCTCTAGCCACCTCACGGAGCTCCAGCGGGATCTCCTTGCCGCTCTCGCCGAGGCCGACGACGACCACGACCTCGCCGCGGAAGGAGCCCGGGACGCGGTACGAGTGGGAATGCAGATGCCTCCTCCTCCACTTGTCCATGCCGTTGATGGTTGGGAGCCTTGGCTGGGAGTACTGGCCGGAGGCTACGACGACGGCGTCAAAGTCAAACTACTACCAGAAATCCATTCTTTCTCGAGTGCCGTATGCTTTACCGAGTGCCAAAACATAGACACTCGGCTAAGGCCTTCTTTGTCGAGTGCCTCAGTTTGGTACTTGACAAAGAGGCCTTTACCGAGTGCTAGGTTGGGGCACTCGGCAAAGCATGCCCCTTTGCCGAATGCCATGGCCGGTACTCGGTAAAGATTTTTTATTTTTTTAGTTTTAATTTTAAATTTTTTCTATAGTTATATTGTATACAATCAAATGTTCGAATTTAAGGCCTTTTTTATAACTTTTTGTTATATTTCTTAAATTTATTTTATTTACTTGCATTTTTCTCAAAAAGTAAATTTAAACGGCAGGTGCATGAAGTAATGAATATAGCCACTTAAAAAATGATATTCATGTTGGAGAGTGTACTTTGAGGCCGTATCCAAAAACTGACCTAAAATTTTGAACGCCTTGTTCACGAAACACGACCATCCAGTTGCGGAAGAAGTGTTTTTTAATTATATAAAATACAAACGAAGTCTAAAAATCACGAAACTTGGCGAGGTGTCATCTCATCGAATGTGGAGGCTGTGGTAAAAATTGACAATATTTCGAGCAAGTTATGATGTCGGATGGCTAAAACCCAGACCTCTTCACATGTGATCGCTTGTGGTTACATGTGGAGATGTCTGGGTTTTAGACATCCGACATCACAACTTGCTCAAAATATTCTAAATTTTTTATCAGAGGCTCTTCATGCGATATCATGACACCTCGACAAGTTTGGTGATTTTTGTACTTTGTTTATATTTTATATAATTAAAAAACACTTCTTCCGTAAATGAATGGTCATGTTTCGTGAACAAGTCGTTTAAAATTGTGGGTGAGTTCTTGGATACGGCTTTAATATACACTCTGCATCATGAATATAATTTTTTGAGTTGCTACATTTTATTTTTTTATACACATGTAGTTCAATTTTGGATTATCTAAAAGAATTCAAGTAAATAAAATAAATAAACGAAATATAGCAAAATATTATAAAAAATCTCAAATTTGAACATGTGCTTGTAAATAATATACTAGGACAACAGAAAAGTTTGAATTCAAAAAAGTTCATCTTCTCATGCTTTTCAATTTGAAAGATTTAAAACAAAAAATAAAAAAAACAAAAAAAGGCTTCGTCGAGTGCCCTTTCTGCGCCACTCGGCAAAGTAGCCGGCCCAATAGGCCCAGCAGCCCAGTCCCCATATATAAATAACCCTAACCCCCATCCCCACTCCCTCCCCAGCACAGGCCGCCTCTCTCCCCCACTCCCACACCCCGCTCCTCACCCTCTCTGCCGCCATGGAGGCCAGCACTGGCCTCCCTCCCCCTCGCGCGTGGAGCGGCGGCGCGCACGGTGCGTGGAGGCCAGCACCGCCCTCCCTCCCCCTCGCGCGTGGAGCCGCGGCGCGCAAGCATGGAGCGGCGGCGGATCTAGGCGTGGCGGCGCGTGGAGCGCGGGGCGGTTGCGGCCGCAGGAGTCCAAAACGCACGCGGCGGGCCAGATCCATGGCGGTGGCACCTCCTTCTTCCATCCATGGCGGCGGCCGGCGGAGTGTCCTACGGCGGCGGCGCTGCTCTGTTCGGCCTGCGTGGCGGCCCTCCTCCCGGCACTGGTGGCCCTCCTCCCGTCACCGGCGGCGGCGTGACGGGGCAGAGGGCACGGGGAGGGCGGCCCACGGCGGATTTGGGCGCCACGACCTCAACGGCGGCGGTTCCGGCCGCCACGACCTCAACGGTGGCGGCTCCGGCCGCCTCGATGTGCCTAGCGGCGGCGGCGGCCTTTTTATTTTTTTATTTTCCCAACAAATTCTTTGTCGAGTGCCTGACGCGTGGCAGTCGGCAAAGAATTCTTTGCCGTCAAATTCTTTGCCGACACCTTTTTGCCGACTGCCAACGTGAAAAGCACTCGGCAAAGCCTTTGCCGAGTGCTTTCGGCACTCGACGAAGAGGGCGATTCCGGTAGTGAACACCTGATCCGTGGTGACCTCGCCCTCATAGTCACCATTTATGGAGTTGGTGTTGGCGCACCTCACCGTCCACCGCGGCACACCGTCATCAGCCGCACGCGGCGGTGCCAGGCCGACGTGCAGGACCTTGGTGTTGAGCCTGACGGCGTCCATGAGCCCGAACGCGTCGCAGAAGTCCCTGGTGTACCTCAGGAACTCGGCGTGCCCCGGGTACCGCTGGGTGTCGCCGGTGCCGTCGTTCTTGGGGTAGAAAGGGAAGTCGGAGAAGCCCATGCTATCCCTGGGTGCGTTAAGGCGGAGGGAGGCGTAGACGCCGCTGTGCACGCCGGCAGTGCCCAGAGGATCGCTAGCGTCGGTCCTCTGGTCGTACAGCCACTGCCCGCCGACGCCGCCGCTCTGCTCCATGACCGTCACGTCGTGGCCCTCCCGGCGCAGCTCACGGGCGGATATTAGTCCCGAGACGCCGGCGCCAATCACGCACACCTTCTTCCTGAACGACGCCATCATCTTCACAGTCACATGCATGCAACTACTGTGGCGGAGCGTGACGTCAAACCCAACAAGGGGGGCCAGAATCAGCAAACCCTGTCACGGTAACAGTGCACACAGCGACCACCGGTAAATATGCAGACTGTGAACGCGAGCTGTGAGACTTTGCAGCCCTATCTCCTCTCTTATATAGAGGCATATGAATGAATGTTTGTTGCTTGGTATAGGTCTTGGTAACCAGGGTGTTACAGGGCCTGTAGTGTGTAACAAAAACTCTTTCTATTTAATGAAAAATATGCTACGGCGTGGTCTAAAAAAACGATATGAGATTTTTTAAGATGAAACCAGACCATGTTGGGTTGGTCTGGGTGGCAGAGGTTTTTGTATGTTTTTGATTCAGAGTTCTTTTGGCACACGTTTCCACGAGGAAGAAAAAGACAACATATATGCATGTCCAAATTCTCAATGAAATGGAACCTCAACTGCGAATTGATGTGATTAGCACACTTGGCACTTAGCTCCGGATACTGGTACGTAGCTAGCTGTCTAGAGTGCACAACTGTACGCGAGTGCTTGGATTGGATACCCTGTCCAGGCATTCCCTATCTCCCATGTTCTTCTTTCTCACTTCTCAATCCTCTCTTCTCAAGTGTGGTGGGCGCGTGGCCAGCTAGCGAGGGTGGGCGTCGCAGTCGCCTGCGACTGCACCATGGCCGGACGCTTAAGTGTGGCTACCTGTGGCCAGCTTCCAAACATATATATCTGGGTGCAGAGACCTTCTTCCGCACGGACTAGTTGCGCATGAATTGCCAACACGAGATGGTTGGATTGAACTGGCTCAACTGAGATGGATGAACAGCACAGGAGAAGAAGTGTGGACGGACGCATCGTTCGCTAGGAAGCAATCCAGTGAACGACCGCTCAACTGGATTTGCGTATAGGGTCGTAATGAAGCCAAAGATGGAGTTGTTGTAATCCACAAATGCCAAGACGTGACCAAATAGAATTCTATTTTGGACAGTCTGCAGGACTGGAGTCCGAATAAATTGTACTTTGTTATTTCTACTTGGACTAGGCCGTACTTCCTCCGTCCCAATAAACATACAATTCTCGCTTCCTGAGAAATCAACGTTTTTAAACTGTCGGCAATTATATATTAAAATATATAAATATTTATGTTAAGTAATTAGTATCATCAGAAAGATCTTTAAGTCTAACTTTTTAATAAATTTATTTCAAGACATAAATGTTAATAATTTTTGCTATAAATTTGGTCAAAATTGACGCAGTTTGACTGGCACGTTTCCCACAATTGCATGTTTATTGGGACGGTGGGTACCCGTGCGTTGCTACGGGACAATAAACTTCTGTACTAAAAATACATGGATCCCAAAATACAATAATAATATTATAACATATATACCAATGTTAAAAAGCGACATTTAATCACCAAGTCTACTCTGTGTATTGCAACAGGAACAAATAATAAGCTTGATTGACACTAAACCGAAGTGTAATGGAGATATTACAATCTTTATGCATCACCAAAAGATCTAACTTTCAAAACAACAAAAGACATTGAAGAAATATATGGGTAAATGCCTGTGCATTGCAACAAAAAATAGATAATGTCATATATATTTTAGTATTGTAGAAAAATGATACTTTATCGTAGTGTAATGGTGGGAAATCAATGGACAGTACATCTGAAGCTATGAATTGGCGACAACAAACAAGTGAGCTCATAGAGTATCTCATCTATGTAGGTTATTTAATTTCGGAACTTATGGCCAACGCATAATGTCAACAAGCATTCCTAAAATACACTACAATTTGCATTGTTTGATTGTTCAACATTTATTTATGCTAGACCATGATTTAAGTGGTATGGCGA
The DNA here is from genome assembly GCA_023333625.1 of Bothriochloa decipiens. Taxonomy (NCBI): domain Eukaryota; kingdom Viridiplantae; phylum Streptophyta; class Magnoliopsida; order Poales; family Poaceae; genus Bothriochloa; species Bothriochloa decipiens. The sequence goes on from CM041631.1 coordinate 69,127,816, forward strand.
GGTACCACTATTGTCATGTTTTTTTAATCATATTGTCAAGTTTCTTTTATCAATCGAGAAATCAACAGAGTTACCATTAGGATGAACTGATTGAGCCTATAGTGTGAGAATATTTTTGCATGATCTCCAGGAACATGACTTTGGTCTGTAAAAATGGAATGAACAAGCATGCAGAATAAATTTCAAGCTGCATGTATCTTGAGAAGAGAAGCTTTGGGCCTTCTAATGCACAACTCCCCTCGATGCAGTTTAACCCATCAAATTGTTAAGTCTCTACAACTACCAATCGATCTGTCAATATAAGGACTCTACACTCCTAAATCCTATTTTGCACAATGCAAACAATTTTGACCATTTTAGGATTCTACTTTAAGCAAGTTTGCATCAATAAGGATTTGAGTAGAGATATGTGACTGTATTTATATGATGCCGTTTAACCCATCAACTCAATCAACTATATTTTACTATTATCCATGTGAACTTGAAATTATGAAGTGCTATAAAGAAGGTACTCAACCATTACAAATCTAAACAAATTATGAATGACTTACAGTGCATTATTAAAATAACGAAAATCGCCTAAAAGGTTGGTCTGATAACATGCATTGAACACAAAGAGTAGAGTCAGCTAACAGAGCATAATTGCCCAATCAATATAAAAAAAAAGTTGTGTTTCAATTATATCTAATTACTCCTTGACCAAATAAATCTAGAATCAAAGGCATGCTGAGATCAGAACGCACGGAGAGTTGAGCTCTAGTGAGGAAATGTTGCATGCATGGAAAATCAATTTCGCTGTGCAGGATGCATAAGGATGTAAGTCGTTTAGTAAACGCCAAAAAAAGGCAATTTAAACCTAAGTGGAATTTCATCAAACATGTTACCTGCTGAGAGAAGACGCATATCACAGAGATTGGGAAACAAGCTACAGCAAAATAATAATGGCATCATACAGAGTACGAGCTTGTTAGATGTCTCCTCATCAATTTGACACCCAAAACCCGTAGTAGCACTCACATGAAACATTGTAGATGTTTTTTCTCAATCAAAACCCATCTCAGTGAAACATTGTAGATGTTTTTTTCTCAATCAAAAAAGGCAATACGTACTTGCATCGAGGTCTTCCTATTGACGCGGCGAGGTCGACGATGGTGGAATGGACTTGCATCAGGGTCTTCCTGTTGCCACGTCGAGGTCAAGCAGACACTCTCGCCAACATTCGTGGCAGCTCCAGCGGCCGCGGTTCAGCGATCGAGGGCGGGGCCAGTCGTGGCAGTCTACGGCGTCCGACTTGACATGGTGTCGAGACAGCGACGAGCCGACGACCTCCTTGTAACTCTGCATCTGGCTGGCGCGTGAGGGCAAGAGGGAGAGGAGGTGTCAGCGATATGCATGTGCGTGATTGTTGGAGCGTGATAGGAGAGGGCGTGGGCATGGATGGCAAGCATGCGTTGATTCAAGGATGTCCTACTTGATTGACTGATTTGTTTCCAATTTTGTGGGAGAAAATGTCGCATGCGGGAGCCTCGTTCGCATGGGCTTTCAATTGAGGAAAGGAGGGATCACCGGCGATTCAACGATTCAAATTTTCCTTCCTTTTGTCGCAAGGGCGGGAGCGTATAGGTGGAGGGGCGTGGTCGCAGCAGGCAGAGTCATGGTCCCACGTTAGAACATGGCACCAAAAAATTGTCTACATTTTGATCTTTTTATCTGTGGGAGAGGGAGACTAGGATTGCAACGGGAAAGATACCTACGACCATATAAAATTGGACACAAGACTGGAGTCCTATCTTGTACGTGTCTAATTGTGGCGACGTGTTTCCTAACATAACAAGCACCTCCTTCCTCCCACAAACGCCGCCGCCAGCTAGGTCACGATTCCTCTCTGCTACCGACCCCTCACTTTTCACACTCCGATGACGATGCCGCCGCCTGGCGCCTCCACGCTCCGCCCATCCTCCAGCATGCTCACCTTTAGGCTCTATCCCCACGTCGTCCTGAACTTCCTCCACCACATCACCAGCGGATCCGTTCCTAGGACGATCTATGGCTGGATGGTCGGGAAACAGGTCGGGCGGACCGTTGAGGTCCATGACGTCTTCGTCCTACCGTTCGACGACGCCAACTCTGGATCGTCCTTCAATTCAGACTCGCGGGAGGAGAAGCTAAAGCACTATAAGATGGCTTCGCCTCACTTCAAAGTTCTCGGGTGTGTACTCCACTGGGAGCAATGTGCAGGACTCCGGCATGCAAATCCACAAGGACTTGATGGAGGCCACTGGTGGAGAATTTTGTATTCTCTTAAATCCTCCTGCATCCAACCTCTCAAAGAACGAACTCCATATGACTATCTACGAGGATGTGCCGCCGGCCGACAATGGGAAGTCTGAGCTCATCTTTGTCAAATCAAAGTGTACAGTGGAGGCTGTATCATCAGAAGGGATATCCATACACTGTGACTGTGGTGCTGAACTTGAAAAGCAGGAAGCTACATGCTTTAAGAGCGATTTGACGTTTAGGAGGATGCTGCTTGAGACTCCTTCAGGTTTTGCAATGTTCAATGCTGCATGCCGATTGGTTCGGTTTCATCAGGAGATATGGATATACTTCATTAATCCAAAATATGCCCATGCTGTTGTCAGTATCCTTGGTTTCATAAAGGTTGAAGACAAATCCGTTGCTTGGAAAAATGATGGCCCTGGTGAGGACCTGAGAAATTTTTTCCTAAAATTCCCCCATTTAGAACCTTTGATCGTTCAAGACATGCAGCTTAAGTATGTTATTGAGAAAAATCTTAAAATCAAATGTCATTTTTATGCACATATGGTGAACGAGCTCAAGTGGGGAATAAACTATATCATGGAAGAATTTATACCCGAAGAGAAGGACAACATGACTAAGGAATGTTTAGTGAGTGAGCAATTCAAAAAGAAGATTAAAGAATATGGACTCAACATCCCATTGCATATGATTAACAGAGAGTTCATAGCTGCTGTTGGTCATTTGTATCGCCTAGATTAACTTCCAAGACTTACTCTAGGGTTTGCAATGCAAATTTGGCCGCTATTATTATGTTGGGGTTAAGGGGGAGATGTCTGACCCAGACTTTGCACAGAAAGTTGCAGTTGGTCTTGAGTCCAAGCAAATGTTACCAACAGATGACGTGTATAGCACAGAGGAGTTCCTGGAGATGATTGGCTTTATTTTGAACGCTCCTTTGAAATTTGAGGATACTATTGATTTGCTCCGGCGTGTGATCTTGGTTGCTACTGAATAACCTATTCCTGAACCACCACTTCTGGATTCAGAACCACAACTTCTAGATTCTGAACCACAACTCCAGAAGCCACAACTCCAGAAGCCACCTGGTGTTGTGGGGCTTGTTAGGCAATATCCACATATATTAATTCTTTGTTTAGGTGGTTGCGCAATATTATTAGCCAAGAAAGCGTTAAGTCCCTTTAGTCATCAGTGATTTGTGGTTATTCTAAAACTTCATGGATTATGAACCTTGTATTAAGCTTTAGGATAATAACCAGTGGAGAATGGGATAATTGAACCAGTATGGATTCTGCCGAGCCTTGTATGGATTGTGACTAGTCTCTCTCCTAGTGCATGGAAACACTTGCTGTGATGCGATCCATGAGGATTATTGCTATAAGCCTGTTGAAGATGCTATCCATGGAATTATGAACAATGATCCCCATTATTTTTTCAGTTGAACATATGATCCATAAAAATTGTTGCTAAAAGCCTATTGTGTCATGGGCTCATGGTCTTCTAGTTTCAGTCTTGTGTATGGTGCTTGTAGTGTCGAATTGGAGAGCGCGCTGTAATGAATAGGAACTGCACACAGATAGGGATGTTAGAAAATCTGAATTATGCTATCTAAAACGATAATAAATAGATATGTATATTTGTTTTCAGTTTTAATATGAATGTATACTGAAATGGATGTCGTCTCTGAATCTTTTTTCATTATCTCTATATGAATCATGATTCATATTTTTTTAAAAAAATGGGGAATGTTGGATACCGTCCATACAAATGATACTAATTTTAATATTAGTAATGTCGTTGTACCCCTGTTACATCTTTAAACATCATGATGATTGATGACCTTCCAAGAACGACCAAAGGGGTCGTTGGGTGAGCACGGCGAGACAGTTGATCGCACCAATGATGGTGCCGGTGATGACTCGCCAAGACAAAGCTTGGCGTGCACAGTGGTGGTGATGACGGTGCATCGTCGTCGTCAATCGGTCGCGTTGGTAATGGTTCAGATCGAAGCCGCTTCTCTAGTTTCTCCAGGCCCGTAGGAAAGTTTATTGAATTTCGAAGGAAAACTAGAGCTCAAGACGACACCTCTGTATGTATACTGTATCTATCTACCCCTAATACTTAATTATGAAAATTTCCGGCAGTTTTTTTGTCCGCTGTATGTTCTGACCGCTCCTGTCCGCGAGTCCGTCCGTATAGGAAAAAAAATACCGGAGCCCTCCAATCCATACGGAAAGAAAGGGAAATAAAATAAGAAAAATAGAAGAGACGGGCACTCCAGTCCGTACAGAAAAAGGAAGATAAAATAATAATAAAAAAATAAAGAAAATAAGAAAAAAGAAAGAAAGGTGCGGTGGCTATTTTTTTTTACAAAATAAATAATAGCAATGACAATTTTGCAAAGCAACGACAATTTCTCTAAAAAATACGCTTTGCTACAAGCCGTTCAAAGAGTATGTTAGTGAGTTTGTCATTTAATTTAGCAAGTGGCTGTTAGCAAGAATACAGAAAGTGAAGGGTCCTAGGTGAAAAAATGATATAGTAAAAGTTTATCTCAAGATATATATAACAAATGATATGATAAAAGTGTCGCTTCACGTCGGAGCGCACCTCTGTAGAGTTTGCACTTAGGATGGTTGATAGCCTCATCAGATTATTCAGATATGGGTTGCTAGTTGCATGGTTCTCACATGGAATGGACTGCCATGAAGTCCTGGCTGAACTCCGCCACGCTCGAACGCCACGACCGTCTAGGACCACAGTGGCGGGGAGGTTATTCCTAACGGGCCATACTGACCGTGCAAAGAGTACGTGAGTTCGTCATCTAATTCAGCAAGGAGCTGATGGCAAGAATAAGAAAAACTAGAGAGTTCTAGGTGAAAAAATATATAGTAAAAGTTGATGTCAAGATTTACATAAACTTTAGGAATACCAATACAAATTGTTTCGTTAGTTTTTTGTCTTTTCCAAAGAAAACACAAAATGATAGCACTTATAAAATCTATATAAGATCAAAATCAAAGTCAAAATTTATAATTCAAATTTTGCTAAATTCCTTTGACAAGAGAGTGTAACTGCAAAAGCAAGCAATTTTTGTAGAAAATTCAAAATCCCTTATATTTTAAACAGAAGGAGTATTATGAATTTTGTAACCCGTAGCAGCGCACGGACAAATTTGCTAATATAAAAAAATTTATCCAACCTATCTTTGTTTAATATACAGACGATAAAGTCCAGAAGATCGAGTCGGATTATTGAATCAACCCAACCCTGGCAGTAGCAGATATGGATATATTGGACCCAATATTTACACTAAGTACATCCGCTCTCTTTTAAATTATAAACAAATTGATTACATAATAAAAACTGCGGATACATACAAACCACGTATCAGGCATCAAATCTTTGTTTTTCTCAAAAAAAAAAAATGCCTCGCAAAGATGTCGCCGTCGTCGTTAGGGCTTTGGTATGGCTCCTGGCACTCGTTACAGCGCTCGGCGCCCAGGCGAGCGCGCTACTCGAAGACGACTGGCCTCCAGATCCGGTGACGTACCCGCCAGGCCGAGTCGTCGCCATCGACATTGGCAATACTAACTACTGTGTCGCCAACCCCGGGGACGCTGTCTCCGCCTTCAAGCGCCTCCATGGCAAACGGTAATTAACCATCTTAGCTACCACTTATTTCCTAATCCTTACTCCTAAAAGAGCCAAAGGTAGACTCTACCGGCGGAGCAACATGCGTCGCTCGCCTCGCTCTGCCCGGCGCTCCATCGCACGCCCGAGTCTCGGAAATCGTCGCGAAAACCGCCCCTCTCCTTTGCACGCCCGGCGTTTCAGCTGGCACCCCCTGCGTGAAACTCTCCCAGTGCTCCCTCGCCCTCCCGCACGATGGATCCAAAGGAAACCGGCGCACCCTCGCTCTCCCACATCCAAAACGAAACCGGCACTCTCCTTCGCTCCATGAAAGTCCACCAGCTCTGGCGCTCATTCGATCCCTGTTGCCGCAGCACGCATGTCGCCACGCCGCCGCCCATCGCCGACGACAACGGAGGCCCCATCCATGATCTCAACACGTCGCGCCGGCGCCGGCCATGTCCATCTCGCCAGCATCCTTGGTGCCTGACGCCCTGACGATTGATTCCATTCTTAACTGACAATTGATTCCATTCTTAATTGACAATTGATTCCACGAACAAGAACCTCAGGAAAACGTGACATCTGAAGTTCTGAACATGATGGCTCCCGACCCGTCCCCTTCCCCGGGTTCAGGCGCTCCCCCGCCGCTTGAACCGACCCAGCTACCCAGCCCCCTCCCAACCAATCCAACACTAGATCCGGAATCCCCAGTGCCTGATCTATCACGCAAGGTGGGTTTTCCGGTCTCCAGCGCCCCTGCCATGCCGGCAGCGGTGGCGTTTCCGGCGCCGACGGCCATCTCCTTCGTACCTTCCATCTTGGCTGAGGCGGCCAACTCCAGCTACCCCATCAAGGCAGCAGCAGCCCCAAGCACCTCTGCCACCCCGGCAACGGCGACGTCGGCTTCTCCGGCACCGCCGTCCCTGCCAACTCCGTCTGAAGAAGCGGTGCTGGTGGACTGGGATGACGATGACGACGACGACGCGGATGAGGGGGAGGTGCTGCTCGACAACGCGCCCTCCTCCGAAGTGCCTGCACCGTCTTCACCCGCCCTGGAGTCCCTGCTCGGCGTGGATGACGAGGAGCTTGTGGATTGGGGTGACAAGAGCCCCGACCGTCATTACGACGCCTCGGCCCCAACGCCAAAGCTGAAGACAGTGAAGAAGCAGGGGATCCGGAGTCAGGATCCGATACTCTGGACCCCAATGATCCCCTTCCGGAGCTAGCGTCTGCTGCTGCCGTATTCGGCGGATCTGCTTCCGCAGCGTCGGTGGACGTCTTAACCCGGCCGCCGACCGAGCTGATGATTCAAGAGCCTGCGCGTGCTGGAGGTGCATGTCACACCCCACTTTTAAGGATAAAAGTAGAATGCATAAATAGCCTTATATGTGCCCCAGGAACAGTCGCACATATAGGATGACAAATTACAAAGAGTATCATCACCCTGTTTATTACATAACGTACCATTATTTATTACAGAGTATTACGCCGGAACAATAAAATCTAAGATAACATTATTGCGGAAGCTCCCACAGAGACACGTCGACTGGTGAACACCAAGCCTAGTACTCATCACGATAGCTCACATCCCAGCCTTCATCTGTTACCCATCCGGGATTTTCCAAAATTGAAAGTAGAACAAGCGTAAGTACACAACCGTACTCAGTAAGCATAACATGGGTTAATGAGGCTCAAATAAGCTGACACTGTTTGACTGCATTAGCTTTTATAGATTATCATATTGATCAATTATGCAACATCAAGGTAGCAAGTGTTTTCCAAAACCATCATGATCAACGTGACATAAATGAATAGTAAACATAACAGCATTTGTATGACCTATTTAATATGACCAGAGAAATTATCATTAGTGTAAGGAGTTTCCAAGGCCGCTCGTGTCCTTGAGCAAGGCTAGTATACCAGTTTATTAAACTCTGCGCAGAGGTGTACACTTTCACTGTGAGCCGTGAATTGCCCTTTCGCCCGAGGTAGCTAATCTCTTAGCCTTCTACCAAGGAAGGCCGGCAGGGTTCACTATGAAGCCTTTCAAAGGTTCGTCTA
>CM041631.1:69135802-69287980 GCA_023333625.1 Bothriochloa decipiens
GACCGAGCGGACATCGGGTCAATTGCTCGGGATCGGGCTCGGAGCTCCGACTCGAGTCCCGGTCGGTTGAAGGAGAAGACGACGCGGGGTCCACCTGTCGGCGGCAGCGCGAGAGGGAGGCGTCCGCGCGGATGGACGGCGCGCCTTACTGGGCCGCGGCCTCAACCCAGGATGAAGGGTGACAGCGCGCGTGGAGAGAGGGCGAGGGCGCCGTTTGGGCCGCTTAGTCGGCCGGGCCGAACACAGGAAAGAGAGGAGGGGAAAAATAAATGGGTTTTCCATTTATTCAAACTTCTTTTTCAAATGGATTTTTGAATTCAAACTCAACTTCAACTGCACACGATACAAATATGCACCAGCATGAATGCTCAAGAAAGTTTCTACCCCATTTTCATAAAACCTTTACTTTTCCTATTCAATTATTTTCTAAAAGAAATGCATTTTGCCTATTTTTGCAAGTTTTGAAAAATTAGGGTTGTTACAGTGCAGCACCACCCAAGCTCAAATCAGTGCTCGTACAGCCTGCTCATCGACCTGCGTCGCCTGACGCGCCGCAACACCCTCTCAAGACCGTCTGGCAGCGCGTGGACTTGAATGCCATTTCTTCGGGGCGTGAGGATCCACTCTCACTGGGCTGGCAAAAGGCGAAAACGGGGCGTCGAAAGCGTGCTGCAGTCGTTCCCCTTCCGGACACCGCCGCACCAACGCCGGCCCCCAGAGGAGCTCCGTCCGCGGCCCTGCCTGCATTCAAGAAGCACTTCGCGGGGCGATGCTTTCGGTGCCTCGCTGCAGACCATCAAGTCGCCAGCTGCAGAGATCCAATTCGTTGCATCAGCTGCCAAAGGGTGGGGCATATCTCACGCTCCTGCCCAACTCGCCGCCCACGCACAATCTCCGACCAACTCCGCACCTGCCTCACCTTCCCGCCTGACAACAATCACAGCCGCATCACCTTCTCCCCTCTGCCTCGTCGCCCTTGCACTGCCGCTATGAAACCCGACATCCATAGCCGCATTGCTTTCCCCCCGCTACACCACCAGCCCACCACCAAAGCTCCTACCCATGTTCCTGAGCTCCACCCACCAGCTCATATTGACTACCGCCCAAGCACCTTTGAGGTGGCCAACGCCCTAGGCATCCAGCTCCATGTTCCGCGCAACGACATCCACATCGCGAGTCTCAGACCAGGGGAGTTCGTCATAGCTTTCTAGCTACCCACAGAATGTGTCGACACCTGCTCGCAACCAGCTGACTGCCAGGTGGAAGCGGCGGACAAGGAGCTGATGGACCGCGGATGTTCCTAGAGCCGCTCGCCATCCAGGTCGGAGCGCAACAGGGACTACCTCTGCCACGCCTCTGACGACTGGGAACGTCGCTGCTCTTGCTCCCCAGACGGCCAAAGAAATGACAGAAGTACTCAACAGCAGCCCCCGATGAGGCGTGACCCGTTGCTTGACATGTGTAGGGCACATGAGGACTTCATGTACCTGGAAGATGATCCAATGGTCCAGGAGTCTCTCCTTCCCTGGACGAGGGCTGCTGGACAGTCAATCTTCTCGCTGGTCAGCAGCGAGGAACCTCCTACATCAGTGCACGAGCCGGGCAACATAGAGAAGACTAGCAATGGTGACGACACTAGCGCCCCTGCCTCCCTGCGCTACTCCCCCGATCGCGGCAGCGATGCTCCCAGATCACCGGAGTATTAGGCTGTCAGCGAGCTCTGGCAGTCTGCTTCGGCTCAAGAGGAGCCTAAGATCGCCCGAGGCTCTGGAGATGTTCCTGTGGTGGAGGACCGAGACGTGCAGGGAGGTGTTGCTCGGGATGCAGAGGATGTGCACGGGATAGGTGCAGCTCGTGATGTTGAGGATGTGATCAAGACGGTGGATTGCCAGGCGGATGACTACGACACTTCCTGTGCTGGTATGTTCAAGGCTGTGCCGGCCTCAATCTTGCAGGGACCTGGGCCATCCGCGCCAAGCAGCAGCTGTGAAACCGGGGATGTCCTGGGCGTGGATGATCCAGCCATTCAGGATGCCACAGTTCAACGTACTTCTGATGAGAAGATTGTCGAGGGGTCTAATGATATTGGTGCTGCCTTCTGTGCGAGGATGTTCAAACCTGCCCCTGCTCCCATCCTACCGAGGCCAGACTCGCCTCCGCCGCCTCCTACCAGAAGAAGAGGCCGAAGGAAGGCACCTGCTGCCGCCACCCGCTCCAGCAGCCGTTTGGCAGCCCAGCCCTCCTCGGTCCCCGTTGCTGAGCGTGCTCAGCAAAAACTAATGCGTGAGCTCTCCTTCATCGACGGCAATATGGTGCCACCCGATGCAGCAATCACAGACTATGTTGACATGTACGGGGACGACCTCTCAGAGCAGGCAGTCAAGACCATCAGAGCAGCAGCTCGTTTGGATAACAAGAAGCTGTCTAGGGCACTTGCAACCATTGCAGCTGAGTTTGGAGCAGCAGAGATGGAGGTCCCTTAGATGTGCACATGCCGAGGAATCACCAGTAGTTCCTTTGATCCATGTATCTTAGGATAAAGCCGGTGTTGATTGTGGGGATGCATGCTGTGATTCGAGATGTTGATTTTTGCTCCCTGTTGGCCGGCGCTGGAGAGAGGGCCCTGAGATCCTTACTAGTCGCATATAATTTAGTGAGTAATTAGTTTTTGTAATCCTAACCTCCTGTAGCAGTCTGCTGCAGGGGGCGCGCCTCTCGCGTATTGTGTTGTGAACTCTATCTCCTTATTTATATAAAGCTGGGTAACCGGATCTTTAAAAAAAAAAGACAATTGATTCCACTTGTGTAGTGCTGCTACACCGCTACTATCGATTTCTGAGTCTAGACAAATGTGTAGCTCTGTTATGTTTTTGAGTCTAGACAAACTGTTCTTGTTAGATTTTTCTTCTTCTTAATGCAAGGACGAGTACCACGAGTTCATTATAGGTTGATTGAGGTACAACCGTACAAGTTTGGTTTTCTGTTTTTTTTTTTTTTTTTTTTTTTGCAATCACAATGTGCTAAACACAGTTTGTGCCTTGATTTATCTACTCATCATCCTCTTTCATGATTGCATCTATCTGGTGTTCTGCTTGCATCCGTGTTTTCTGTTATTCTTAGTTTAACTTCTGCAGTCTGCTTCCATTTATAGGTGACATTTGAAACAATACAAAAGGCAATATTATGATTGAAGCTCCAGTGAGAATATATAAGGTAACTTCAGACATTGTCAATGTTCACTAAATCGCATGTCCATATTCACAGGAGAAGAAGGCAGCTAAGTTGTAAAGTTTTTAGTCACCATGAATAATCGATGAATTATTTTTAGGTTGACTATAATGGTATATTTGATGCTCATGGATTAGTCAAACAAGCTACACAAAATTTGCTCCTAATCATGTGCTTTTGTATTATGAAAGATAAGTAGTCATTCTTGTATGTGCATTATGATTCATGATTAAAGCAGTAAAAAAATGGTGGAAAGTTTTATACTCAAAGCAACATACGAATTTGAACAAAATTTCATTGTATATTGTCATGCTTTATTGTATTGCTTTGGATTAATGTTGTGCTCCCATTGCAACGCACGGACAATTACCTAGTAAGTAAAATGCAGCACAGGCCACTAACTTGTGAGCCTATGTCGATTTGGGCCATCTACTTTGAAAGTGTATTTTTTGATCAAAAACTTAAGAAGTGGTTCATAAAGCGTCTATACCCCTTCGTTTCATGTTTATATTTACAGAAACATCCTTATATCTATTTTTCTTGCATAAGTTTGTCCTTCATTGGTGACGGTGAGGTCTTCGACGACGCGGTTGGGCTCTATGGACCATGCTACCACCCACGGCCAGCCCCATGTACCACGTACCACATCCGCACAGCACAAACCCACCCTGCTCCACGGTAGGCGGCGCCCGCGGCGGCCGGGCGGAGGTCCCCCGTGCACACTGCCGCGGCGGCGGCGCAGAGCTCGCTGTCACCCGCGGCTGAGCGGGGCTCCCCCAGCCTCGTTCGCTCTCCTGCGGCCGCGGGGTGCGGCTCATCCAGGCTTGTGTGGGTGGCCGCGACAGCGGGTCGAAGCTCCCCAAGGCTCGCGTGCATGGCCATGGAGACAAGGCGGAGCTCCCCCGGGCTCGCGGGCGTGGCTACGGTGGCAGGGCAGATCTCCCCTGTGCTCGGGCGCATGACCGCGGCGGCGGCACGGACCTCCCCGTGCTCGCGCGCGTGGCTGTGGCGGTAGGGCGGAGCTCGCCATCGCCCGCGTGCGAGTGGGGCTCTCCCAGTCTCGTTCGCGCTTCCTCGGCGGCGGGGCGGGGCTCCCCTGGTCTTGTGTGGGTGGCCGCGGCGGCAGGGCGGACCTTCCCCGTGCTCACGCGCGTGGCCGCGATGGCCGGGCGGAGCTCCCCCTGGGTGACGAGGGCAACGTCCTAGTGCTGCACATCGGTAGCAGCACGGCTGAGGCGAGCGTCTTGATGTTCATGGACGGCGTGTTTGAAGTCTTGGGCTTGCAGTATGACCCGTTCTTTGGAGGACATGGCTTCGACCAAAGGATCATGGACCACTTCGTCCAGCTTGTGAGGGACAAGCATGGAAAGGACATCGCTGATGACAGCATTGCTCTCACCACACTCAGGATAGCATGTGAGAGTGCCAAGAAGACACTGAGCCACCAGGGATCATAGTGACTGTTGAATCGCTCATCGATGGCATGGGTTTGTCCGAGCCCACTGACACGTGCTGAGTTTAAGTAACTGAACCAAGATCTATTCCTCAAAGTTGTGGGGATGGTGGATATGTTGGATTTATTATGGGCTAGGCCCATTTATATAATTCAATAGATTAATAAACTCTGTGATTTATAATTATGGGTATTATTACTTGTACCAGATTGGAATTTCAAAGGTCGTTGACTTCACTTATATGATGGTAATTATTCCACTTAATTTGAGAAGTTAGGAAAAGGAGCAAGGCGTGCCACACGCGCGTGCGCCGCTGCCGCCGCCGCCCGGGCCGGGCGCGGGCTCGGGCCGTGGGCGTGGCAGGCGGCGTGCATGACGTGGCGTGTTAAATTTTTAGCACTCACTCACCATGATGACGGGAGTTACAACTTTGAGTTGATCTCAATTAATGCCTGACTCTTGGACTGCATGAGACCTTTCTCCTCCTCCTCTCCCTTCCTGGCCGCACGGGATAAGAGAGACTCCTGTCTCTTCGGTACCTACACGAGAGAACACACCCGTCCATAACTCCAGCTGCAACGAAGGTTGTCTCCATCTCGTGACTCCGTGCGCATGGAGAAGCGAGAGGGCATGTGCCTCCGAAGCCCTTGCTGTTCGAGACCTTACACGGGGGATCGACAATTAGGTTTTTAGGGAGCGTCTACGTGACTGCCCGAATCACCGCCGCCGATCGTCTTCTTCTTCATTGAGTTGCCAGCGATATCATCTTCGTCTTCTTCAGGGGTGGGCTTCATCTTCTTCCTGGAGGACAGATCATCTTCATCAACTCCTCTACGACATGGCACTGAAGGTTGGACAAGGATCGGGATCCTCGGATGGGCGCATGGGAGGGTATGAACTGTTCATCTTCTCTCTGTTTTTCGTCCTCCAGATCATACCTGTTTCACCAGTTCATCCATGTCGTTTTATATTCTGCTCTGAGTTTGTTTCATCAGTTCTGTCGTATCGTTTCATGAGATACCTGCTGTCTGTCTCTGCTAGTTATATAATTTGCATGTCTGTTTCTGTTTTATAGTCGTCCTATTTCATATGTTTCTGTCTATATATTTTAGTATCTCTGCTACGTTGTTTCACATGTTGTTCAGTATATGTTTCATGTTTATATTGATTACAGTGACAGCCTCGTATGGTCTTATCATTCATCAGATGGATGTAAAGACAACTTTTCTGAATGGAGAGTTGGATGTGGAGATCTATATGGATCAGCCAGAAGGCTTCATTGTGAATGGTCAAGAGAACAAGGTGTGCAGGTTGTTAAAATCATTATATGGCCTAAAGCAAGCACCTAAGCAATGGCATGAAAAGTTTGATAATACTCTCACAGCTGCTGGCTTTGCTGTGAATGAAGCAGACACATGTGTGTATTATAGATATGGTGGGGGTGAGGCTGTTTCTAAATGAAAGATTTGGGAGATGCTGATGTCATTCTAAACATTAAGCTTATTAAAGAAGGTGATGGTGGGGTAACTTAGTTACAATCCCATTATGTGGAAAAGGTATTAAGTCGTTTTGGTTTTAGTGACTGTGATTCTGCTCCCACACCTTATGACCCTAGTGTGTTATTGAGGAAAAATTGAAGAATAGCAAGGGGTCAATTGACATACTCCCAGATCATTGGCTCGCTCATGTATCTTGCAAGTGCAACAAGGCCTGACATCTCATATGCTGTGAGCAAATTGAGCCAGTTTGTTTCAAATCCGGGGATGATCACTGGCGTGTTCTTGAGAGAGTGTTGCGCTATCTTAAAGGTACCATGATGTATGGTATTTATTATATTGGACACCCTAGAGTGCTGGAAGGCTACAGTGATGCGAACTGGATCTCTGATGCTGATGAACTTTATGCCACGAGTGGATATGTGTTCTTGCTTAGAGGTGGCGCTGTTTCCTGAAAGTCTTACAAGCAGACCATCTTAACGAAGTCTACAATAGAAGCAGAACTCGCGGCATTAGATACTGCTAGGGCTGAGGCTGAGTGGCAACGAGAATTTCTGTTAGATTTACCGTAGATGAAAAACCGATACCGGCCATTTCCATGAACTGTGACAACCAAACTGTGATTACAAAGGTCAATAGTTCTAGGAATAACTTGAAGTCTACAAGGCATGTTAAGAGAAGATTAAAATCTATGAGAAAGTTAAAAATCTCTAGAGTTATAACGGTGAATTATGTCCACACATCGAATAATCTGGCAGATCAATTCACTAAGGGTTTGTCACGCAATGTGATAGAAAGTGCATCGAGAGAAATGGATATGAGACCCACTACTGTGGTGGTAACCTGCTCTATGTGATCGGAGATCCCGTGAAGTAGAGTGGTGAAACAAGCTAGTAGTAGATTGAGAGGAAAGATCCCTTGACTCATTTCTGATGTACATCTTTTCTATCTGTAAGACAGGATGGTATTTACCATAATGTATTTCAAGAGTCTTATAAAGGTGAGATGTTGTCCTATAGAACATCTGTTAAGGATTACACCTATATGAGTCAGACTGCTAGCACAGTCTATGGGACTTGGGTAATCCCTAAATACTCATGAAAGGCATAGAAGTGGGACTTATATGCTTGAAAACAGCGGGGATGCCTTTTGCATCCTAGTATCAGTAAAGGACTTGAGTGAATCTCTTCTCACACAAAACTGTCAATTCAAGGCATAGTCCATTGTTCAGTTGTGGCTGAGTAAAACTCTTGCTCTAGGTGGATGTTCAACTTAACGGTTTCCATTGAAACACTAATATATCAAAGAATTGTGATTCTGGAACTTCACAGTTACAAACCCTAGAGTTTGGTGAGGATTGTTGGATTTATTATGGGTTAGGCCCATTTATATAATTCAATAAATTAATAAACTCTATGGATTATAATTATAGGTATTATTAATTATACCAGATTAAAATTCCAAAGGTCGTTGACTTGACTTATATGATGGGAATTAGTCCACTTAATTTAAGAAGTCAAGAAAAGGACCAAGGCGTGCCACACGCGTGCGCGCCGCCGTCGGCCAGGCCGGGCACGGGCTTGGGCGTGGGCGTGGGCGTGGGCGTGGCGTGGCGAGGCGAGGCGGGCAGGCAGGCAGGCGGCGTGCGTGATGTGGCGTGTTAAATTTTTAGCACTCACTCACCATGATGACGGGAGTTACAACTTTAAGTTGATCTCTCCGAATGCCTAACTCTTGGACTGCCCAAGACCTTTCTCCTCCTCCTCTCCCTTCCTGGCCGCACGAGATAAGAGAAACTCCTATCTCTTCGGTACCTACACGAGAGAACACACCAGTCCATAACTCCAGTTGCAATGAAGGTCGTCTCCATCTCGTGACTCCGCGCACACGGAGAAGCGAGAGGGCAGGTGCCTCCGAAGCCCTTGCCGTTCGAGACCTTGCACGGGGGATCGGCAATTAGGTTTTTGGGGAGCGTCTACACGACTGCCCGAATCACCGCCGCCGGTCGACTTCTTCTTCATCGAGTTTCCGGTGACATCATCTTCGTCTTCTTCACAGGTGGGCTTCATCTTCTTCCTAGAAGAGAGATCGTCTTTATCAACTCCTCTACGAAGTGGCGCTGGTGGTTGGACAAGGATCGGGATCCTCGGATGGGCGTATGGGAGGGTATAAACTGTTCATCTTCTCTCTGTTTTTGTCCTCCAGATCATATCTGTTTCAGCAGTTCATCTATATCGTTTTATATTCTGCTCTGAGTTTGTTTCATCAGTTCTATCGTATCATTTCATGAGATGTCTGCTGTCTGTCCCTGTTAGTTATATAATCTGCATGTCTGTTTTTTTAAGTCGTGCTGTTTCATATGTTTCTGTCTGTACGTTTCAGTATCTCTGCTGTGTTGTTTTACATGCTGTTCAGTATATGTTTTACATGTTCTTTGTTCACATGTTCATCGTGGTTATAAACGTGTGTTATGTCATGTTTTTTTTATCAACAATCTTATTTATATCATCATTAAAATATTAATTTATAAAATTAAAATAACATGAAAAATATCTTATTGTCTAACAGGATAGGATGGTGACACAAGCTGATGAGGTGCTTCTTATTGGGGGAAGCACCATGATCCTAAAGGCTAGGGAGCACATCCGGGACTACTTTGGTGGGACTAATGCGGTGCTCCATACACGGCTGAAACCAGATCGACTCGCCGGCACTGCCGAGCTCGCCGTCGCCCGCCGAGCACGGTAAGGTTCTGTGTCCGAGTCTGCCTCTCGGTGTCTCTCCAGCCGTTACATTTTTTTTTAGAAACTCCAGCCGTTACATGAGGAGCCGACGTGGGCTTCCTTCTTCATGGGCCACGCAGGGCCTCCTAGGCCTATTGCATCTACTCGGTCCGCTAACCAGCTTGTTGGGCCTTCGAACCCGTACGGGCCTTTCCTGGTCGATGGCGTCTTCCTGGGATGCGCCGTCGACGTCATCCAGCTGAGCAGCAACCACAGCATCAGGCTTGGTGACAAATATATGTAGTAGTAATATACATAGGGAAGCTGTATTCAAGAAGCTGGGCTTTGGATTCCCCTCCGTGGTCCTTGTCGTCGTGCAAGATGCCAGCTTCCTTGGATGTTGGAACTGGTCTTCGATCCGATCCTCGACGTTGCCGGATTAATGGTGGATCGGAGCTCATTCTCATGCAATATTAATCCATCACACAAACGCAAGCCTCAGTCCTGAGCGGGATTCTGATCGATCTCTGATCCCACCACGTTCATAGCAAGCTTGAAGAAGCGCATCACTGGGGCCTGCGCGCGAACGTCGTCACAGTGGAGGACAGCTAGCCCCACCAGTGGCCATGCATGGCTGGCCGTGGTTGGCGCCGCCGTCGTCTCCCGGGCACGCTTGTGCTCCTCACCGTCGCCACCACCTTGCTTGCTGGGTGTGCGCTAACGCCGAGCAGCTATACACTCCGGTCAAGACGTTCTGCGCGGCGGATAACTTCAGCGCCGGCAGCATGTACCAGGTGAACAGAGACGGTCTCCTCCGCAGCCTCAGCACCGGCGCTGCCACCAACGCCGGGTTCTTCAACACCACCTTCGGCGATCCGAACGACTCGGTGTTCGGCGTCATCATGTGCTTGGCTGACACCACCTGGGCCGACTGCAAGAAATGCCTGGACAGGGCACCATCTTTTTCTTTTTAAAGACCCGGTTACCCGGCATATAATTAATAAGGAGAATAGAGTTTTAAACAAACAAATGCGCGAGCAGCGCGGTTTCCATTGGGCAGATCGCCTAATGGAAAAAACTTAGGAACTAAGCTAATTACTCATAGTATTTGGTACAATCCTATTTGAAACTGCAGAGTGTCATTTGGCCCAATGCCAATTAGAGCATTCATCTTTTATTTTCGTTGCCACCGTAGCTTCAGAGTTCATAGCTCCATCAAAAACCCATGAATTTCTTTCCTTCCACAGGTGCCACAACGTCAAGATCGTGAGAGAATGCGCTTCCTTGGTCCCTGCCTCACTCACAGCCATGAACCAGGTTTCCATTCTTCGTGTTCACTCCATGTCGGACGGGGCACCATCCTACGTGAGCACGGCGTGTCCGAGCAGCCGGACCGGGGCGCTTCTGTATGAAGAGTGCCTTCTCCGCTACTCCGATGAGTACTTTGCCTCCATATATGTCTACAATAGGCTAGAACCTTGGTATTGGTCCATAAAGCGTGTATGTCCATGACACGGTGAGCATGAACAATACTCGGTGGAAGATGATGAACAGGCTTATCGCCGAAGCCGCCGCAGCGCCACTTCGGTACGCCTTGGACAACGACGAAAGTTACAAGGACCCGACCACGGGTGTTGGCGTGCACGGCCTCGTGCAGTGCAGGAGGGACCTGACGCCGTCCTGGTGTAAGAGTTGCCTCAGCGCCCTCGTGCAAAGTCTTCTGGTTACCTTCCCTAATAGCACCGCTGCTTCACTCAAGGGGTTGAACTGCTATGTCAAATACCACTATGAACCGATCGAGCTGGTGATGCTGCCGCCAACGGGTATACAATTTCTTCATCTACCTCTCCTTGGTATTATTAACAATATTAATATCTCAGCTTCTGCATCGATAAATGCATATATATAACTGTTTATTATTACCTCCTTGATATTGTTACTATTATCATTATTGTACTAATTATGGTTATTGTTTTTGTTGTTGTTAATGTTATTATTATTTTTATATAGTAAAATCCTCGCTTCTAAAAGATAATGAGATATTTTTGTCTAAATAATGAGATATTTTTATCAACTTATTACTTTTTTCTAAAAGATAATGAGATATTTTTATCTAAATAATATTGTTAGGAAAAAATGGTCTCATTTTTATTAAAGACAACGGCTGGCAAAAAAAAACCGTACTAGATCGAAGCACCTATATATAAGATCACATGAATATATATATAAGTGTACATAGACCATGCCCAACATCTTAGTCCATACACCACACGATTAGGGGGAAGACTAGGGGATGCATGTGATTTTGTTTCAATAACTAGCAAATATGTCCGTATGTTGCAAAACGCAATACTCGTGTTGATAATGAGCTAGCTATTTTTATATAGGATTAAAAGGAGCTCAGTCCAACCATAAATCAAATAAATCCAATGTCCATAATGAATGTTAGTGCAAACACAAAAAATGAATCACCAAGACTGATCTAAGTTTCTTCTTTTATATACTACCTGAATTAATTAAGTTTTGCAATGAAAAGAACTGAAACTGTTTTTTAATGTGTGTGTATACTCCTTGTATCAGAGGCTCCACCTCCTCCAGATCCGCCCAGCACAAAGGAACCAAAGGCCAAGATGTCTCTGACCATCCCTGTGGCTGCTAGTGCCATCTTCTTCTTGTTAACCCTTGGCATCATGTTGCGCCTCGTCTTTGGCTGGTGGAAGGAAAGGTTTGCCATTGTTGCCAATGCGGAAGATGAAGACATGGAAGGAAAATTCAGGAACGGAGATGCACCAAAAGGATTCAGCTACGGCGTGCTAGTGGCTGCCACTAGCAACTTCTCAGACGACCAGAAACTCGGCGAAGGTGGCTTCGGTTCCGTATACAAAAGTTTCCTGGACCAACTGAACCTGGACGTTGCCATAAAACGAGTGTCCAGGAGCTCCAGCCAGGGTAGGAAAGAGTACGCCTCCGAGGTGACCATCATCAGTCAGCTCAGGCACCGCAACCTCGTCAAGCTCATCGGGTGGTGCCATAGCCATGACGAGCTCCTGCTCGTCTATGACCTCATGCCAAATGGAAACCTTGACAGACACCTTTACAGTGCAGACAACATACTTTCTTGGCAGAGCAGGTAATTCCATTTTACAGCTTGGATCGTGATAGCATGCATGTAGTAGTCCAGCTAGATGCTAGAGTCTTATTAGCTGTCTACTTGCTGTTTGTGCAGGTATGATATTATCCTTGGGATTGGCTCCGCACTTCTGTACCTACACCAAGACTGCGAACAAGGTGTATTGCACAGGAGCATCAAACCCAGCAATGTCATGCTGGATGCCGCCTTCAATGCCAAGCTCGGCGACTTCGGGCTGGCCAGGCTCGTCAACCACGGCCGTGGCGCACACACCACGGAGCTGGCCGGCACCATGGGGTACATGGACCCGGACTGCATGGTCACGGGCAGGTTCAGTACCGAATCAGACATGTACAGCTTCGGCGTCGTCCTCATCGAGATCGCCTGCGGCCGCCGGCCCATCGTGGTCTTGCAGCAGGAGAACGCCGTTGTCCACCTGGCGCGGCGTGTCCTGGAGATGCATGGCCGAGGTGAGGTCCTCAACGCGGCGGACCCCCGGCTGGGCGGCGACTTTGACGCGCGCCAGATGGAGCGCGTACTGGAGGTAGGGCTTTGGTGCACGACCCATGACCGGAGCCTGAGGCCGTCCATCTGGCAAGCTGTTCGGGCTCTGCGGTTCGAGTCCTCGGTGCCGCCAGTCACCGACGGACATGAACCACCACCGGTTATCGGCCGGCTAGCCTCTGTCCCGGCGTTGTCTTTGATGTCGGAGGAAGACGATATGGCAACACGCAACATGCATGCATATTTAGGTCAATCAACTAATTACTGCAGGCAATCTATTTAAGTTGTATACTGCAACTCAAGGTTTGAATGGTATACTTTTTAATTTAACTCCAATGTTTGAATGGGTTGGTTTATGGTACACTCCCTCATTCCCAAATCAAATGTCGTTTTCATTGTCGGAAAAGTCAAACACTTTTAACTTAGAGCAACTCCTACAGGTTAGCTAAAAGTAAATGCTAAATTCCTTGGTTTAGCCATCTTGTAAAATAGAAAAGTCTCTTAAAAAGAAGCGTGCTACAGAAGTCTAGCTAAATATGCTTCTTTTCTATATTTAAATGGGCCACGTCATCAAGAAGGTTGGTCTTTGGCCGCACCAAGTCTGGCTGGCTCGCAACTCGCAATATGTGTCCGCCACCAGGTCTATGTCCGCCGCCAGATCTGCTCGCAATGCACGACTAGCAACCCTTGGCGGCGCACTACGGCCGTTCCCTGCCTGGGCGCTCGCGGCAGAGCCGAGCAGTAGCCAACGGTGGTGAGCGCTTCATCTTTAGAATTTATCAGGTCATTGTTTCTGATCACAGCTTTGCCCTAGAGCCGTAGGTGTGTAATGGATTCTGAAGCTGAGTTTAATCTACTGCATGAATTGGTGGATTCATCATCTTCGGATGATGATGATGAGTTATATATTGCTGCCGCCCATATAGTATCAACGGATATTGGCAATGAACCACATCATCGTGGTTCAGTTGAGGGACATCGTGTATTAAATCGTGATAGACAAGCTGGGCATGAGAGATTTTATCAAGACTATTTTTCAGATAATCCTACGTACGGGCCAAACTATTTCAGGCACAGGTTCATATGTAACCATTTTTTTCAATTATATACCTTGTATGCGTTTGATTTCGCCTAATCGATTTGTTTTTTTACATAGATTTCGAATGAGACGACATGTGTTTGTCCGTATAATGAATGCTGTTGAGGAGCATGACAATTATTTTGTGCAAAAGAGGAATGCAGCTGGAACCCTAGGACTATCTTGTTTGCAGAAGGTTGTGCCGGCATTTTGGATGATAGCTTATGGTGTAGCGGCTGATGCTACAGATGACTATGTTCGTATTGGTGAAAGTACTGCTCTTGAGAGTCTGAGAAGGTTTGTTAGAGCTGTTGTTGAAAAATTTAGGGATGAGTACATGAGAATGCCTAATGAGCAAGATACAGCTAGATTGCTTGCAATTGGTAAGAGATGAGGTTTTCCAGGTATGCTGGGTTCCATAGATTGCATGCATTGGACCTGGAAAAATTGCCCGGTTGCATGGCAGGGTATGTACATGGGGCACAAAAAGGATCCTACAATTATACTCGAAGCAGTTGCTTCAAAAGATCTTTAGATTTGTCATGCTTTTTTTGGAATGCCAGGCTCGCACAATGATATCAATGTTCTTCAGAGATCTTCTATTTTTGCAAGGCTTGCTGAATGTCAAGGTCCACAGGTTAATTATAGCATTAATGGAAACAATTATACAATGGGTTATTATCTTGTAGATGGCATATATCCATCTCGGGCCACTTTCGTGAAGACCATACCAGAGCCACAAGGTAACAAGAACAAATATTTTACTGAGGCATAAGAAGCATGTAGGAAGGATGTTGAACGAGCATTTGGGGTTCTACAAGCTCGCTTTGCTATCGTTCGAAGATCAGCTCGTTTGTGGGATGAGGACACGCTTTGAGATATCATGAACGCTTGTGTCATTATGCACGACATGATTGTTGAGGATGAGGGGGTTGATGAAGATGATTTCAATTATGACGACATGGGAGAAAAGGTGAAAGTATCCCATGAGAGTACACCTGAGCTAGATGCTTTCATTCAAAATTACAAGAACATCAAGGACAAGGAAACGCACACACAACTTCAAGCTAATCTTATTGAGCACTTATGGCATTATACACTAATACTATTAATGATTGATTTCATTTGTCATTGGACTGTAATGATGTTATACTCTTATTGTTTCCTACATGATGGTGACTGTGTTTAATAATAAAGATAATATGCTTGGTTGTTGCCTTTTTTACATTTCAGATTGGCATATTTGTGTGAAGGCCACCTGTGAATACAACCAGTCGTATGTAAATGTGATACTATATCCAATAAAATCTGATAATCCAGATGTATAGAACCAACACACCATGATACTATATCAATTCGAGAAATTCAAATATTTATCAAAACATAAAATGTGTATCACTACATAAATCGATGTTCTATCTAATTTTTGATACTACGCCGTGCAAGTATGTCATTCTTGAGGTCTTCATATAATAGCTGTTGTTTAATGGACATGGTACTTGTATCGACATTGATAATTCTCTATTCTTTGAGGTTCCTCTCAAACTCAAATTTGGTTTTCTCAAGTCTGATCCTTTCTTCCTCGATTCTAATCCTTTCTGAATCGGTTCTGATCCTTTCTTCCTGTAATGCGAAGGCTTTTTTGCACCTCTCCTCTTTCTTCAAATCCTTCTCTATGTCAGCCTCTTTCTTCTTTGCCAACAGATAATCCAATGCTTCGATGCTGGAATGTTGTCGTAATTTATCGATCTCCTTCTTCTTCCCTGCAGGTCTATGCAGTGTAGGCATTGCAGCCTGACTATCCTCACCATTAGTAGTGAGAGCTAATTGCGCAGGCACTGCAGGACTTGAATTCGCTGTGGTCTTTTGTTTTTTCCTTGTAGCCGCTCCACTCTGATTGTTCATATTCTTCCACTCACTACCGAAAACGCCATCTTTGCCGAGTGCCGAAATCTTTGCCGAGAGCCAAAACATGGGCACTCGGCAAAGAGGCTCTTTGCCGAGTGTCAAAAACAGCACTCGGCAAAGACTTCTTGCCGAGTGTCAAGCACTCGGCAAAGAAAAGCACTCGGCAAAAGGGCTCTTTGCCGAGGGCCAGGCTCTCGGCAAAGAGGCGCACTCGGCAAAGTGGGGCCTGGACAAACGGCATCCGTGGCTGTCCCCTTTGCCGAGCGCCCTGCCGTTAGGCACTCGGCAAAGGAGCCACCTTTGCCGAGTGCCGAGATGGTCAGCACTCGGCAAAGGTTTTTTTTAATAAAATCCTTTGCCGAGTGCCACGTCGACCGGCACTCGGCAAAGGTTTTTTATTTTTTTTAATAAAATCCTTTGCCGAGTGCCACGTCGGCCAGCACTCGGCAAAGGCTTCTTTGCCGAGTGCCGCGTGGGCCAGCACTCGGCAAAGGCCTCTTTGCCGAGTGCCGGCTCTGGCTTTCGGCAAAGAATAATTTTTTTGTTTTTTCTTTCCATTTTTTTGTAGGGCCTTAATACAGTAAATACATCACAACTTCAAAAGTTGGGATAATTTTGACTTTTTTTGCTATATTTCTTCAATTACTTTTGTTTCTTTAAATTTTTTCGACAACTCCAAATTTGAATTGCAGGTACATAAAATAATAGAATTTGGTCATTTAAAAGATTGTATTCATAATATTTGAAGTATGTTGAGGCCGTTTCCAGGACCTCGCATGAAGTTATGACCATATTAGTGTCGTAACATGACGAGTTACGTGCGGGAAAAGTATTTTTAAATTATATAAAATCCAAACGAAGTCCGAAAATGACGAAACTTGTCGAGGTGTGTTGTCATCGCATGTGGAGGCTGTGGTAAAAAACTGAGAAAGTTTCAAGCAAGTTGTGACGTCGCGTGCCTAAAATCCACGTATCTCCACATGTGATCACAAGTCTAGGTTGTAGACATCCGACATCTCAACTTGCTTCGAACATTGTCAAATTTTTATCATAGCCTCGACATGCGATGACAACACATCTCGACAAGTTTCGTCATTTTCGGACTTCGTTTGGATTTTATATAATTTATAAACACTTCTACCACACATGGATGGTCGTTTTTCATGGACAAGGCGTGTAAAAGTTTGGGTGAGTTTATGGACACGGCCTCAAAATACACTCTCCAATGTGAATACCATTTTTTGAATGGCTACGTCTCATTATTTTATGCACCAGCAGTTCAAACTTGGATTATCGTGAAAAATTCAAATAAAATAAATGAATAAAATATAGAAAAATATTATTAAAAGGACCCAAATTCAAACACGTGCTTCAATACAATATACTTGGGCTACAGAAAAAGTTTGAATTCAAAATTCAAAAAAAAAATCAAATCTTTGCTGAGTGCCATAACTGACACTCGGCAAAGAGGCTCTTTGCCGAGTGCCTTCAACGTGGCACTCGGCAATAGTGCCCTCTTTGCCGAGTGCCTTCGACCTGGAACTCGGCTTAGGTGCCCTCTTTGCCGAGTGCCACCTACGTGGCACTCGGCAAAGTGCCCTCTTTGCCGAGTGCCGCTGAAGTGGCACTCGGCAAAGGCGAGAGTTAAAACACCGCCCGCCTGCCTACGTCTTATCCACTCTCCCTCCCCCCACGCCGTCGGCCCCCTTCCCCCCGCGCCGCCGTCACCGCCACCCTCCCTCTCCCCCCCGCGCCGCCGCCGGCCCCATCCCCCCGCGCCGCCGGCCCCCTCCCTCCCCCCCCCCCCGCGCTGCCGCCACCGCCACCCCCCGTGCCGCCGCCATCGGCCCCCCTCCCCCCGCATCGCCGTCGCCGGCCCCCCTCCCCCCCGCGCTGCCGGCCCCCTCCCCCCGCGCCGCTGGCCCCGTCCCCCCATGCCGCCGGCCGCCCCCCACCCCCGAGGCGCCGCCGCCGCCCCCCCGCGCCGCCGTCCCCGCCGCCCTCCAACCCCCGCACCGCCGCCCCCCTCCAGAGCACTACCGATGGCCACCTGCCGCCTGGCCCCGCCGCCTCCCCGTCGCGGCCCCCCCCCCCGAGCGCCGCCGGTGGCCACCTGCCGTCCGGCCCCGCCGCCCCCCCATCGCAGAATAGGAAAGGGAAGGGAAGGAGGAGGGAAGGGAAGGGAAGGAAGAAGGGAAGGGAGAAGGAGGGAGGAGGAAAAGAAGAAGAGAAGGAAGGAGAGGGGGAAGGAGAGGAGGAAGGGGAGGAGAGGAGGAGGGAAGAGAAGGAGAAGGAGAAGAGGAAGGGGAGGAGAAGAAGGGAGGAGAGGAGGAGGAGGAGGAAAGAAGTTCGCCGGCCTTCACCCCGCCATCTTCTCTGTGTCGCATCCCCGTCAGCGCACGTGTCGTGACTAGGTATATCATCCTTCTCTGCTTGTCAGCCTTCGTGCCGCTCTACTCATCGGCCTGCGTGCTGTTGTGATTGTCGGCCTTCGTGCCGTTGTTTCTGGATGTCGGCCTTCGTGCCGCTCTTTTTGCAGGTTATCGAGACCTCCCTGTGTAGTTGTTGGCCATCGTGGCTGATATGTATCTGTGGTTGTCGGCCATCGTGCCATCTTTTCTTGCAGGTTTGGTAACCTCCCCGTACAGGGGAGGTGCTGCCGAAATTTTTCATTCTCACTAATTGTTTTTCTTTTTCAGGAGGGCTCCCGTTGGAGTCTAGACGGAGGAGCACGACTGGGCACTGCCCCGCTATCCTGTCTTCATCGGCACCTGTGGTATGACCTCTCTTTCCGTCACATGTAGTCATAGGTTGCGTTACCTAGTTAGGCGTCTCCCGTCTGAAACGGATACGGTTGGAAGTATGCGTTCTTTGCATATGTATAACCGTATCTATTTCGGACTGTCCACATTATTTGGACAGCCCGAGGATGCGTAGACGAGGTTAGTTTCCATGTTCCACTCCCGTCCGAGTTAGAGTTTCGGCAGGACCTCCCCGTTGTTCTCTGGATACACACTCTCCCCGCCGGGACGTGTATTGGGAGAACAGCGGGGAGGTGCTGCCTAAATTCCATCTCGGACGGGAGCGGATTATGGAAGGTAACCTCGTCTGCGCATCCTCGGGTGGGATTAGCACCTATCCTTCACCTATTAGATGGTAGGAGCGTATTGTAGATGCACTTGCTGGTTTTATCACATGTTAACATTGCCGCATGACAGAGCATGGGTGACCGTGAGTGGATGTGCTCGGGCTTCGCAAGTAAGAGCAATGAATGGATTAGGGGGACGAATGAGTTCCTGGAGCAAGCATTTGGCCCAGCTACAAAAGGGTTGATTCGGATGCCGTGTCCCTGCAGCCAGTGCAAGAACAAGAAAAGGAAAGTAAAGGTTGTGGTGGGGAAAGATCTGTTCAAGAACGGATTTGTTCCAAACTATACCCGTTGGCGCCACCATGGTGAACACCATCCTATTAGGGACGAGGTGGTGGGACCCGTCCTCGAGGAGTATGATGCCAATGCTGGGATGGCAGACATGATGGCAGACTTCCACGAAGCACGGTTCGGCGAAGGAATGGATGTGGAGGAAGATCCGGAGGAAACCGCGAAGGCGTTCTATGACATGATGGAGGCGGCACAGAAGCCCCTTCATGAGAAGACAAGGGTTACGCAACTGGATGCCGTCTCACGCCTAATAGGGTTGAAGTCGCAACTGGGCATTAGTCGAGATGGCTTTGATCTCGTGTTGAGCATTGTTGGCACACTGCTTCCGGCAGATCATGTCCTGCCGAAAAACACCTACGCTACACAGAAGCTCCTTCGTGCACTTAAGATGCCGTATGAGGGGATCCAAGCTTGTCCGAAGGGGTGCGTCCTGTTCAGGGGAGACCTCGAGGAAGCAAAAATCTGTCCAAAGTGCAAAGCCTCTAGGTTCGTGTTGGTAGAGGGCTCTGATGGCAGCATGAAACAGTCTAAGGTCCCCGAGATGGTCGTACAGCACCTTCCTTTCCTACCGAGGCTTCAACGGCTGTATATGACAGAGGAGTCCACGAAACAAATGACGTGGCACAATGGAAAAATATACCATCCTGACAAGATGGTACACCCGGCGGATGGTGATGCATGGAAGCACTTCGATAACATGAATCCTGTCAAGGCTATGGAGGCTCGGAATGTACGCGTAGCACTGGCAATAGATGGGTTCCACTCGTTTGGAATGATGGCGGTCCCATACACTTGTTGGCCCGTGTTTGTGATCCCCTCAATCTCCCCCCCGGTGTCATGTTTGAACCTAGGAACGTGATCTTGATGCTGATAATACCTGGACACCCGGACGACAATATGGGTGTGTTCATGCAGCCGGTGTGGGATGAATTGCAACTTGCTTGGGAAGAGGGGGTACTCACGTACGACCGAGCTACAAAGAGGAACTTTAGAATGCATGTGTGGTACCAGTATTCAATGCATGACTTCCTGACGTATGGCTTATTCAGCGGGTGGTGTGTTCACGGGAAGTTCCCTTGCTCGACATGCAAGGCAGATGTGATGTTCACCTGGCTGGCCAAGGGTGGGAAGTATTCTTCTTTTGACAAGCATCGCCAATTCCTGCCTGAGAACCATGAATTCAGGCTTGATGTAAAGCACTTCATGAAAGGTGTTCAAGTCACCGGCCCCATTCCGCAGGTTAAGAGCCCTGCCGCCATCCTTGCGGACGTACAAGCTCTCGAAGTTGAGGAAACAGGTGGTTTTAAGGGATATGCTCGGGACCACATGTGGACTCATATATCGGGCTTGACTAGGCTCCCCTACTTCAAGGACCTTCTTCTTCCACACAACATCGATGTAATGCACACAGAAAAGAATGTGGCCGAGGCACTCTGGGCAACACTCATGGACGTTGGTAAAAAGTTGAAGGACAACGTCAAGGCTAGACTGGACCTAGAGATGATTTGTGATAGACCAAACCTAGTGATGAAGACCCCTGCGCCCGGCAAGAAATGGAAAAGGGGCCCGGCCGATTACATCCTCAAAAGGGCTGATAGGAAGGAAGTACTGCACTGGATCAAGACGTTAAAGTTCCCTGATGCGTATGCGGTGAATCTGAGTAGGGGCGTGAACTTGCAGACTATGAAAGTCTTAGGGATGAAGAGTCATGACTTCCACATATGGATTGAGCGAATCCTTCTTGCGATGACCCGGGGATACCTCCCAGAACCAGTGTGGCGCGTCGTGGCAGAGTTGAGCTTTTTCTTCTGCCAGCTTTGTGCCAAGGAGTTGTCTTGGGATGTTTGTGTTGAACTGGAGAAGGCTGCACCTCTGTTGCTCTGCAAGTTGGAGATGATATTTCCACCCGGCTTCTTCCTGTCGATGCAGCATCTGATTTTGCACCTACCGCGCGAGGCACGGTTGGGGGTCCCGTGCAGGCCCGTTGGTGCTATCCAATCAAGAGGTGTCTAAAGCTTCTTCGAAAAAAGTGTAGAAATAAAGCCAAGATTGAGGCATCCATGGGAGAGGCCTCCGTTCTGGAGGAGGTGTCGACCATCACACAGGCGTACTATACTGAGAATCTTCCCAACGTGCACAATCCAACCCTTCGTTACAACACCGACGAGAACTCATCGACCCTCAGCCTTTTCCAAGGGGATCTCGGAAGTGGAAGCGCAGGTACCAACAAGCAGTTGACCCATCAGGAGTGGCACACTATCATGTTCACATTGTTGCTCAACCTTGATGAAGTGATTCCTTATCAGAAGTAAGTTCTCAATGAGCTTGTTACCTACACCGTCACTATCCTCCACCTATCATGATCAGACCCTCTAGTCTCTTGCTTCTTTCAAGGAATTTATTAGTCAATACTGGACAAGCAATAGGGCTCCTACCGAGCAAGAAGAAGACAATCTTCTTAGACACGGTGTGCCCGATTTCATCTCCTGGTTCTGTACAAAGGTACCAACCAACTAACCTCTTTCCGACTTTGTGATTCCACTTTGCTCCCCGGAGTGAGTAATGTAACGATCTACCTGTCCTAACCCTTGCAGGCCCAAATGGATACAGAAATGAGTGATGAATTGAAACAGGTGGGCCGTGGCTTCTCCTGTAGGGTGAAGTCATTCACCGTTTATGATGTGAATGGCTATCGCTTTCGCACGAGAAGCCACGAGGAGAGTCGACCCAACCTAAAAACCATGTGCAGCGGAGTTCGTACGCCCGGCACGGATCAGAAGGACTACTACGGCATAGTCGAAGAGATATACGAGCTCAACTTTAAGGGTGCCGAGACTTTCAAGCCGGTGGTATCCAAATGCCATTGGTTCGATCTCGATGTCACGAGGCAAGACCTTACCATAGGGCAAGTCGAGATTCGATAGGACTCCAACTATAAAGGAGACGATATCTACATTGTGGCCAACCAAGACGCCACACAAGTTTATTACCTCCCATGGGCGTGCCAAAAAGACGAGAAGCTTGCGGGTTGGAGCCTTGTGCAATTGGTGTCGCCGCGCGGCAAAGCGCCTCTCCCAAACGACGATGATTATGACTTTGACCCAAACCATGATGAGTTCTATCAACCTGAGGGGCTAGAAGGTACTTTGGAGATAGACATTGGTTCGCTCATGGGCATGGAAGTAGACAACGAAATCGATGAGGACGAGGGTGAGGAGGTGCAGGATGCCAAGGACTTAAGAATGCTTGAGCGATGGTAGATGCAGCGCGATGGAGTTGTCCAGGAGGATGTAAATGATGATGACTATGGAGATGATGAGGATGATGATGACAGTGATGACTTAAGAGAGGTCGACAATATTGATAGCGATGACGACGATAGTGATAGTGATGACGACTCCACGCCCGCCATATTGCCGTAGGCGGAGATAATTACGAGGCCATGTAATACTATATTGTTATTATTATGTTCCTTTATAAGTACTTGTCATTTATTTATGCTAACTCTTTTGTTCTTTGTCATTGCAGGCATTCGGCAAAATGCTAGGTGGACGGCGGCGGCGGCCGCATCGAGCCGTACGCTCGGCGTACCAGGTCCCCCCGCAGGAGACCGCCGACGACGACGATGAGGAGGAGGAGGTGTTGGCAGGCGGGTCGTCTAGTAGGGGGTCCCAGCCCCGCAGCGGACGTCGCCAGGCTACGAGGAGGCTACCGTTCTCGTCCTCGCAAGGGGGGACGACGACGGGTGATGAGGACCGTGGCAGCGGCGACGACGACGACGACGACGCCGCCGTGCCTACACCAGGCCAGACGGCTTCGACTTCGTCAGGCGTGGCCAAGGTGTACTCGCGCGGGCCCACGTAGCTTCCTAGGGTGCGGCCGCAATTCAACAGACGCCCGGTGATTACACCCGTGGGCCATACGTACGTAACCATTATTGATTTCACTACTTGTTCATATGACATGTTGAAAATTGAACTGCAGACTAACAATTGTTCTTAATGACTCGTGCAGTACCTGGATGTTTGTGAGCAGAGAAGGTGAATCACGCCATATCAATGGCATCCAGGGCCTCCTGATTAAGGAGTACTACCCTGGCCTTGTTGTCATGGACGGTGAGTTGAAGGTGCCCACGAGGTGGGCTCACTTCTACCACGTCGATGTGGGTGGCGAGACCCTCGCGGCAAAGATAAAGAGGGAGTTTTGGGTGAGTCTTTCATCGCACCACATTGCTAAATAGTACGCATTCATCGGACTTCTTGAAACAATGCAATGCTACATGATGTGTCTGTGTGCAGGACTTCTTCACATGCGAGGAGGGTAAAGCGGACCAGGCGGCGCGAGTGCAGGAGGCGGTCTGCAAAGATCGTCTCAAGGACCTGTACCATGAGGCGCGCATACAGGCCATCCGCGACTACTACGCCGACGTGCATGGAGAGTCCATCAAGAAGCCCCAAATCCGCCAGATCATGAACTCGAGGGAGACCGACTACACCTTCGCTCAATACGTGCAGGTAATTAAGTAGGAATACATTCGCTCAGATTCCTTCAGTGAAACATTACACTAATCTTCTCGCATGTCAAATACTTGATGTCATGCAGTTCTGTCCGGGGTGGTGCGACAACCACAGGGACTGCTGGGAGGAGATTGTGCGCATGTGGCAAACGGACGAGGCGTACGCGAGGCGCAACGACCGTCGGGGCCGCCGCCTGCAGATGAGAGGGGTGCCACACCACCAAGGGAGCCAGCCCCTCCCAACGTACATGAGAAGATGGGTATGCGTCCGTTCATGTCTTTTTTCTAGCCCTCAATTGTCATTACTTATAACCATGTTTCTATTTTCAATGCAGACATAGGCACACGGTGGGCAGGAAATCAACAAGTTCACCAGGTACCTCCTTTCCCACAACGGCAAGGCGACAGCGCCGGACAACGTCTACAACCCGGAGGACGGGCCCGAGGCATACAGCAACCCCACCGCCTATGAGAAGGCGACCGAGTACACCACCGCGGCTCGCCAACGCTACGGGGAGACGTTCGACCCCACCGCCGAGCCCCTGGACACAGACCTCCTGCAGAGGTTGGGACCAGGGAAGCAGCACGGCCGGTACTACATGGCCCACAGCGCCGTCGACCTGTCCGATGCTCCCACGCTGAGCCAGGTTTGATCCAGGCCCACGAGCTCCACCGACATCCCCATAGCGTCTCGACAGCCGAGCATGTCGCAGTTCCAGGTAAGTGTGGTTTTGTTCGTCGTTCACTCGTTTCACACCTATACTTACAATCAACACTGCGGATGTAATATTGCAGGCCCAGGTGCAGGAGCAGATGGCACAGATGCAGGCGCAGATGCAGGCACAATAGATAGCTTACCAGCAGCACCTGACAGCCGTGCAGCAGCACTACAATAGTCAGAAGTAGGGCTTTGCCGGCTACTTCCAATCCCTGCAGATCCCCGGGCCGCCACCACCGCCTGAATTATTCGCTCCACCGCCTCCTCCACCGTCTTTTCCTGTGCCTGCTCCTGTCGCTCCTGTAGGGACCCCGGTGAGTACATTGACTCTTGCTTTAGCTTGTGCGTCCATCCTGCAGATACTAATGATATCACTTGTCCTTTAACTTGTGCAGGTACAGTCGGCGGGTTCGAACCCGTCTCCTGGAGGTGTCGGCCCTCAGATGATGCCGTATCCACCTCCGGGTGGCCCTTTTTCACCGTATCCACCTCCGCGTGGCCCTCCTACACCTTACTCGTGGCCGGTGGGCGGAGGGCGGCCGTACTGGTCGGCGCCGCGTGATCCAGGGTGGGTTCTGTGGGGGAAAACCTTGGGGGCTCTGGGGACGGACAACCTGACGGCTCCGGGGACGGCGCGACGAGTTAGGTACTTGTCGCTTGTGTTATGCTCCTGGACTTGAGTGTCATCGAAGTCTCTGTCATGTATTTCTTCTCTTCGTGATGGACCTAGACTTGTTGTGTTGAACTTTATGTGATGGACCTCGACTTGTGGTGTTCGACTCGTTGCGTTGAACTTCATGGTTGTAATGGACTTGTGGTGGTGATAAGAGATGCTATTGTGAGATATATGTGTTATTATGATATATATGGTGACGGTGGTGATAAATATGATGAAATTGTGATATAAATGGTGCTACTTGTGGTCCTGGTGAAATTGTGATATAAATTGTGATTTTGCAATGTTTGGATGCAAGAAAACAAAAAAAAGAAAAAAAAAATTTCCCAGCTTTGCCGAGTGTCAGGGAATCTGGCCAGAAAATCCTCAGCTTTGCCGAGTGCCAGCGTGGCACCAGCGTGGCACTCGGTAAAGGAGTCATGCCTTTGCCGAGTGTCAGCACTCGGCAAAGAATTTTCGAAATTTTTTTTCTTTGCCGAGTGCCGAGCTGGCACTCGGCAAAGAAAAAAATTAATTTTTTTTGAAAATTTCTTTGCCGAGTGCCGCCAGTCAGCACTCGGCAAAGCCAGCCGTCAGGCTGACGGCGCCACATGGCTTTGCCGAGTGCTGACGTGGCACTCGGCAAAGGCTTTACCGATTGCATACCACGTGGCACTCGGCAAAGCCGCCTTCGCCGACGTTTTCTTTGCCGACAGCCCTTTGCCGACTGCCACGTGAAATTGCAGTCGGCAAAGCCTTTGCCGACTGCAATTCTGCCTTTGCCGAGTGCGCATTACAGTCGGCAAGGAGAACGAACCCTGTAGTGACTTGGCCTGGTCTTTCAATATATCCCAGCAATGGATGTACGGGAAATCCCGGTGCTGCTTGTCCTCAGATTTGAACATTCTTAATGCATTTTTTTCCTACAATTGAAACACACAGCGACTGCATGACATAGAGAAACATCATATACAATTGGAAGGGCAAAGTATGTTATCTAACCTTATCAGCAATAGATAAGCCACTCTGATTTCTAGTCTCTATCTTTGAAACGCAACCAGCATATGAGTTGCAATCATGTTGAATACCTGACCATCGGCTCATTAGGGAGCTTTGCGTTCGATCAGAATCAAATGTCTTGTTGATATGAAAAAATTCATATATCCGTTTCCAATAAGTCGAACGTGATTGATCAACTCCGTGCACTGGATCCAAACTCACATTTAGCCATGCTGAGACCAACAATTTTTCCTCCTCTACTGAAACTTTTGGACCTTTTCGGATTCACTTTCACAGTTGCTGGGGCATCAACACATACTGGCTTTTCATTAGGAGCTCGGACATTTTCAGACAAAGCAGCAGGATTACATCCCCTCGTAATTATGTCAATAAAAGATCTTTCTGAATCCATGGTGCCTGTGAAAAAACACAAGGACAATCTAGATCATAGACTGAAATATGGTTTCAAGAAGCAGGTAAAATGGAATAAAAATCTACTATGATAGCAGGTTAAACTGACACACGAAAAAAAAATTACACTTGCTGAAATACACAAACTGTAGTTCAATAAATAAATTTGTAATATGCATAATCAGTACCTTCATGATTTACTGCAACTAGTCGAACTGTACTATATGAAAATAACATGAATACTTCCATGATTCAGAGCACACCAATCTGAGTTATATACAGAACATATTGCCAAGAATGCTTTCATTCACAAGTCACTCGCAATAAATAGTTCACAAATTGCATCTGAGCTCATATGTATATATTTCAGTTGGCCTGATCATTGAACAAAAGAAAGGATCTAGCTATTTGGATCTTACCGGAATACATGTCAGCCAAGGGGGCTGATGCAGCGGATGAAGCATTGGGAGGAAGAACTCCATGCCGCAGCCCAGGTATCCCTGCATTTTGCAACCAAGGCAACGAAGGAAACTGCCGTTGCTCCCAACAGCTGGCCGCCGAGAAGATGGGGAACGACCGGAGCTCAGACGAATTGGGCTCCCCATGGCCATGGCTCGCACACATCAGATCCGCTTCTGATTGTGCTTGCGGCATGGTACCTCTGCACGATTCCGAGGACCTCGAAGGGATCCGCGTCGTGGAGAGATGAGAGGAAAACAGAACACCCGTGACGAGAACAAGCAGCACGTGATGGGAAGCAGAAGATGAGCACGAGAAGGGGCATACGCGGGAAAGGGACAGGCCGGCGCGCGGAGAAGGAAATCGAGCGCGGGAGAGGCGAAGCTCGCGCGCGGGAATCGGTTGGCGCCGCGGATAGCAAGCAGCTCTGGCTCGCGAAAATTGGCCAGCGACGATCGCGGAATAGGCAGCGGGGAAAAATAGAAGACCGGATGGAAAGGCTGTTGGATAGCATTTTTTGGGCCACGATAGCTATAATAGCTTCACAGATGCATTTAGCCAGCCTGTAGGAGTTGCTCTTAGGCCATATATATACCATTGCCGATCCATAGGCATAAACCTTCCCACTACGGTAGTCTAAAATATAGTTAACGCAACATTGTTCATGATCTCATCTTGCGAACCACCCGCTTGGCCTATGTCAATTCGTCGTCGAGCCACCCAGGTAATGTATCTTTAATCTAACTTCCTTTAATGAAGCATGTGCAATACACGTTTTCAAAATAACTTCTAGGGAGAACATAATTTTGTGTGGAAGTAAAAAACTAATTTTATGTTATTCTTTATTTACATGAATACTCAAGAGCGTTGCATATTATTGTAATAATGGGAATAGAGTTATTTTACAAGAAACCGGTCCATGCCTGGCTAGAGCAGCAGGGTTACATTGAGATCTCGGTGAGTAGCAAGGTACGTACTACACCCCCCACCCCACCCCACCCCCCCCCCCCCCCCAAACAAACACCCCCACCCCCAATTCTAAACTCCCTAGGTTTGTGGTGTCCACTTGAATCCAGTGGTCAGCCTCTGCCTTAATGACGAGCAGAAGATCCAGGTACTGAAGTCTTGAAGCACCTGGCATTTCTCTCCTTCCAAACTTGCCATGATATCAGCACGAACAAAGAGTCCAAGCCTTTCCTCTGAAGTCCATGCCAATTGGCGTGCAGCTGTCTCCACCGAGCAATGATCGTCTACGCCGCTGGAGGCAGAGGGCGGCCGAGAGCTTGGGAGATGTGGAATCAAACCTCTCTTGCGTAGGAGCATCTGCACATCATGTGGTCGTCTCGGGTGCTTGATGACATAAGTAGCACTCTTCTCTGGCCTCAAGGCCATGTCTTGCCCGTCTGTCGTTCTCCACTGCCGTTTCCGGAACGCTAGCCAGAGGAAGATTTTCACGTACCTTAAGTGGTTCTGTTATTTTCTTTGACGATGTCAGGTATGTTCTCCCCACGAGCTTGATGTCCGGCCTCAGGTAGTTGGTCCATTGCGGCAGGCAGCTCTTCCCGCACCGTGCTAACCCTGCGTACCATGACAAGGTTCGATCGAGCCGGCCTTTAACCACCGGGGATATGTAATTGCATATCCTGCCAACTTAATTAATTTGTTTGGTATGTCAGCCCCATTTATTTTTTTGATGTAACATGTCAGCCCCGTTTAAATGTCTGATTTTTCATGTCTTTATGCTGGTTGGTTGTGTTCCGTTATCTTGTTTTGAAAGCCCTGCATTCATCAGTTAAAGCTATGGCCTGACATTTGGATACATGTGAAAAACGTGAATGCACGTGATGGTTGGGTGTCATGTGCCAAGACCAGTGATTCGGACCACATGTGGGCGAAGAAATGGCAACTGCCTTTTAGGAACATTAAAACTTAGGACCAGAGATTCGATTTCTATGTGCACGTCACGTCTTACACTGCTGCTCTGTCTGTACAAGCTATGTGCCTATAAGATGCGTTCTTGCTCCTTCACCCATCACAGAAAACCACTTCAACACTATTAAAAGCTGCCAGCTGCATTTTGCAACTACAGTCTCTTACAGTGCCGGCCGCTACTCACAGCTCCATTTGTAAAAGCAACAGCAAAGAAACAATGGCGTTCGAGGCTATTGAGTGCCACCGTGCGTGCTGGTGCAGAGGTCTTCACTGGAGACGCCAAATGCAAGAACAGGTCCGTGGAGCTGCTGGAGGAACTCGGACTCCCCAATGGCCTCCTTCCAATGGAGGACATCCAGGAGTTCGGTTACAACCGTGACTCAGGCTTCATTTGGTTGGTGCAGGGGACGAAGAAGGTGGAGCATACCTTCAAGAAGATCAATAAGACGGTGTCGTATGCCGCAGAGGTCACAGTGTTCCTCGAGAAGGGCAAGCTGGGGAAGATCACTGGTGTCAAGACCAAGGAGCTAATGCTCTGGTTTAGTATCGTCGAGGTGTACGTCCCAGAGGCCTCTCCGGAGAAGGTCACCTTCAAGTCCGGCACTGGCCTCTCCAAGACCTTCGATGCCACTGCCTTTGCACTTGAGAATGAAGGATCACCAAATGAGACAGGAAATTATGGGCACGTCAAATCCTAGCCGGTTTAATGCTAAAAACAACCATGCTCCATGATCTTATATGATCCTCTTTGAAAACAACATATTTGTATAATTTCTTTGGTGTCTCTGTATGTTTTTTCTCTTTTCCCTTTCACGGAATAATGATGCTCTTTATTAAATAAGAACTAAAAGGATTGTTTCGCTCTGCTAATTCAATACTGAAGCCAGTCTTAGCGTGAGTTTCAATTGAGTGTCATTTACAATAGGCTACCACAAAGGCACGATTACCAACTGACCCTGAGTCATGAAATTAAATGCCTATGAAACTATAAAATTAAACTATCCAATAAAAATTGATGTTTCATCTGAGTTTCATTTCATTTAGTATGACATGGTAGTCTTGTAAACAATGCCATAAAATACACCACTGAGACTAGCTAATGCTCCCATGCTACCTCGCTAGCCCATGGACAAGGAAGGTCACGACACATTCGAGGTGTTCCTTGTTGGTCAGCGCCCAGAGGGCTATGGCCGTCCCGCCTATGTCTATGCCCGTGACGAACCACTCATTTGAGACATGTGCCATAAGACATGTGTCCCTAATCATACATTTTGCATCTAGAATACATGTCAATCATAAAAGGGGTGTTCCAACTCTTAAAACATGCTCTCAGGTAACCCCATGTAGGCCCACCAGAACAAGGTGAAGTCACTATTTTTAGCTCCACTCTTCACATTTTCTTTGTGAGAACACGATTTAGGGTCAGTTTGGTTGAACTTGTGGGGTCTGCTGTTTTTTCTTCACAAAAGCCATAAGCCCAACCAAAGGGGCTGATTTTTTAGAAACAAAGTTTCTTTCCATATTATATTTTTGAAAGCATCTTAGATCTAGCTTTTGGCTTTCAGTTTTCTGCTTCACGAAATGGGTGAAATAATAAACTTTTTCATAGTTGGTTAAAACAAAGACAAAGATATAGGAGATATATTTTATACTTGTTCTAACCAAACAACTTTTAGTTAGCCACAGCTCAACCCTTAAAAGGATTGAGCCATTTGGTGTTACCCTATTTAGCACACAACGGCTCCAATGCAACCGGCTCAACATCGGTGGAGAAGCTGTGCCATACGGAATCTTAGTTACGACTTACGAGTTGCAGTAAAATGCATGACGTTACCAATGAACTACTTGGAAATTTAGTTTAGAGACACGTTATTATTAATATTAAAATATTGTTTTTATTAAAAAAATAGGTGCATTGATGGTGTCCTCCCGCGTGGTTGAACTATAGGACCAGCCATACACCTATCCCTGTGTCCTTCCTGCGGGCCCAATTATGGAAGCGGGCACTCTACATACCAGTGTTCGGAGCATATTGCTGCACGACGTATGTGCGTATGTGACTCTAGTCTCTTTTTTTTTTTCACGACCGGGAATTCACCTGATACTCTAGTCTCTAGAGCCATCAACGGCGGGATGGCGACGTCGTCCACGAAGGTGTGCGTGGTCGGCGCCGGCGTCTTGGGGCTGGTATCCGCCCGTGAGCTCCTCCGCCAAGGCCACGACGTGACGGTCATGGAGCAGAGCAGCGGCTTCGGCGGGCAGTGGCTGTACGACCCGAGAACGGACGGTGGCGACCCCCTCGGCTCTGCCGGTGTGCACAGCGGCGTGTACGCCTCTCTCCGCCTCAACGCGCCCAGGGATAGCATGGGCTTCTCTGACTTTCCGTTCTACCCCAAGAACGACGGCGCCGGCGACGCCCGGCGGTATCCAGGCCACGCCGAGTACCTCATGTACATCAGGGACTTCTGCGACGCGTTCGAGCTGATGGAGGTCGTCAGGCTCAACTCCAAGGTCCTGCACGTCGGCCTGGCGCCACTGTGCACCGCTGACGACGGCACGAAGCGCTGGACGGTGAGGTGCTCGTCGAGACATGGTGACTGTGAGGGCGATGTGGTCACCACGGACGAAATGTTCGACGCCGTCGTCGTGGCCTCCGGCCAGTACTCCCAGCCAAGGCTGCCGACCATCAACGGCATGGACAAGTGGAGGCGGAGGCAGCTGCATTCACACTCGTACCGCGTCCCGGGCACCTTCCGTGACGAGGTGGTGGTCGCCGTCGGCCTCGGCGAGAGCGGCAAGGAGATCGCGTTGGAGGTCCGTCAGGTGGCGAGAGAGGTGCACATCAGCGTCAAGTCCATGCACGACGCAACCGTTGTCCCCGGAATGAGGAAAGCTCTGTCCAGGCAGCACAACCTGCACCTGCACCTGCACCTGCACCTGCAGGCAACCATCTGCTACATTGCCAAATGCCAATCCTTTTGGTTTGTCGACCTCCTGACCTGACAAATGTGATCGATCTTTGCTGTGCATGTTGCAGATCGAGTGCTTGTGCGAGGATGGGCAGGTAATGTTTGCTGACGGCTCCTGCGTCGTAGCCGACTCCATCATCTACTGCACTGGCTACGACTACTCGTTCCCGTTCCTGGACACGGGAGGCCAGCTCACCGTCGACGACAACCGCGTCGGCCCGCTATTCGAGCACACGTTCCCGCCGGCGCAGGCTCCGTCGCTCTCCTTCGTGGGGGTGCCCCGTCAGGTGAAGGCGCCGCGCTTCTACGAGGTGCAGGCGCGGTGGGTGGCGCAGGGGCTGTCCGGCCGGAGGGCGCTGCCGTCGACGGTGGAGATGCTGCGGTCGGTCGAGGAGTTCCACCGCGCCAGGGAGATGGCCGGCGGCCTCAGGCGCCTCTCGCATGCCCTCTTTTTGGACCTGGAGTGCTGCGACGAGTTCGGGGAGAAACGCTGCGGCTTCCCGCGGCTGCCGGAGTGGAAGAAGAAGCTCATGCGGGAAGCCGTCGAGCGCTTGCGCAATGACACGGATCCGTGACGAGTACCGCGACAGCGACCACGTCATGGAGGGCCTGCGCTCAGAGGGCTGGTATTTTTCCCGGTCGCTAGACGTCAAGGAGAACGGACATGGACATGGACATGACGGAGATGGCTTACCACTACCAGAGCCCAACCGCCGCATCCATAGGTATATCTAGGGCCCTGTTTAGTTCCACCAATTCTGGTGGCGTCAAGTTATCGTAGCATACTGTAGCATTTTATTTGTATTTATAAATAATTATCTAAATATAGACTAATTAGGCTCAAAACGTTCGTCTCGCAAAATACTATCAAATTGTGCAATTAGTTTTTGATTTCATCTATATTTAGTACTCTATACATATGCCGACATTTTGATGGGACAAAAATCTTCTTTTTGTACAGTGACGAATTCTTGAATTGGGAAGAAAATAAACAAGGCCCTACTCATGGTATCTATTTTATGCACGTGTGTGCACATACGGATACTGTGATTTATATAATGTGAGAGGGAGCGGAGAGATTCCCTATCTACCCCTTCTCTGTCTTTTTCTAGACTTGTCCCTTTCTATAATTATCTTCTCTCCCTCAACTATCCTATTCTTTTTCCTATACCAACAGAGATGAAGGACAGAAAACGACGACCAGAGAGGGGTTGAATAAGAGCTATAAATTTTCTTTCGAATATTAAGGCCATTGTCCTAACTTCACTTCCAAACACATAAAGTAAACATCGTGATGTCCACGACCCAAGTGAATGGGTGGATGTTCCCTAAGAACACAGCTAGACACCACAAAGCCAACACTAGAGACAAAAATCAAACCAGAGATCAACCATGCAAATCAAAGATAAATCAAAAACTCGGACTGACAATTCTAGAAGCTCAACTGAAAATTTTTAAAAATAAACGGACAGAGTAACGGCTAGAAACGGAGCACTCTATTTTACCAGCGAGAACTGGATCCCTGCAAAACAAACGCTGATTTGGATTTATTCGGCACTCAGATGGTGCATGTCCTACCAATTAGCTACAACATGAACCACACCTGCAGAAGATATACCAAGTCCAAAAGCCAAAGACATGACCGATGAGCCAGCCTGATCTCACAAGCAGGAACAGAGAGAGATAATCACTGCCGTGAACACCAACTCTAGAAAAGAGGTAATTCAATACTATTTAATAGGAAAATTTTGCTTGGGCAAATCACAGACGCAAGAAGCAAAGCTAATTGAATTTTCCTGTAGGTTGAAAGTGACAGGATCAACACAGGTTCAAGCTCTGCACTTGCTGAAGCTCAGCTGATCGAACTGCCAAAAAAACACAAATCCAACTGCCGAAGGTGCTGCCCTGCTGAAATAGGAACACCGGTCCCTTTCCTGATTACAGAGGCCGATGATCGGCAGTCGGACCTGGTGACTGCAGACATCAAAAAGACAGAGAAGGTTCAGGCAAGAAAACGAACAGCTTGCACACGAACTGGAAGGCACCGGCCACCGCCTGATCTGCCCGACGTGCCGGTTTGCTTGCCACAACGGCTGGAGGTGCAGGGCAATGGTAGCAACCGGCGCTCCCACTGGAACTCTCTGAACAAAAGTAAGACACAACGAGCAACGACGAACAGAGAAGAACGACGGACTCCTAGATCTAAAAATTCATGAAACTCTCAGAAAACAAAACCACAGGCTCTCAAATCTTGAACAGCCATTCACGAAGGTTAGGGAAACCTACTCCTAAGAGATCATGGCTCAAGATCGACTGCAACTTCCGAAATCAAAGAAATTCGAGCAAGCACGAGAGGGGAA
The DNA here is from genome assembly GCA_023333625.1 of Bothriochloa decipiens. Taxonomy (NCBI): domain Eukaryota; kingdom Viridiplantae; phylum Streptophyta; class Magnoliopsida; order Poales; family Poaceae; genus Bothriochloa; species Bothriochloa decipiens. The sequence goes on from CM041631.1 coordinate 69,169,782, forward strand.
CAATTTGAACAGAACACAGCACAGGGAGACAACGAAAATCTCAGAGTCAATTGGCGAAATCCAGAGGGCACGAGGAGAGATTGGGCCTCCTTTTACCACTCAAAAATATCAGGAATACATCACGAAGGTTTTCTATTCTTGGACCACAACAAGAACACTAGCAAGAGGGGAGAAGCTACCGATGAGGGAAAAACGAAAAATAAAAGAGGTGAGGAGAGTTGGGGACTCCCCAATCCTATTTAACAGGATATTACACATCTCCATTTTACCCTAGGTAATTTGAACCAAACCACTTTACCGGAGGGCATTGTAGTCTAACTCTAGGTTTTCTTGATCCGACGGCCACCGCGCCTTCTCACCGGTATAGCCTTGCTTCGACGCAATCTCTCCGATGCCGCCACGTATCGTCTGTCCGCATCGGGACCTCCGCCCGGGTTTTGAGGCGCAAACCCGCGAAACCCGCCATCGGTGGTCTTGAGGCAATACTACCAAACCGTCCCGATGGTTTCAAGGACAAACCACCAAACCGCCCGCGAGTAGCGTAGTCCGTACGCGTCCCCCGCCGATGGTTTTGAGGACAAACCACCAAACCTCCTCACGCGTAGCATACCGCGTACGCGTCCCCCGCCATGTACACCTGCGCTTGTCGATGTCCCAAGTGTCAGCCACCGCGGTTGGTCACCCGGCCGTCTGGTCTGACAGTCCAAGCCTATCGTCCGCCCTTCACCGTAACGCCCTACTTGACCTTTTCCCGACCCTTGCCACCGCATCCGGACTCCACACCTGCATATCACGAGCCAAGAGACTCGTTTCGACACATAACCCTATGCCAGGGGATTAGAGGAACCACCGAACCAACCACACACCAAAGTATTGGCTTATTAACAATCGGTCATCACACTCAACACAAAGACGCTGCACAATTGTATGGAAAAACCATGTGTTCACAATATTCTCCTTGCTGAGTGCATTGTCAACACCAACACAAAGCCAGAAAACCTCACTCAAGTGACCAATAGCCAAAGAAAGATCGAAACAGATCAGTTGCAATGAGCAAAGCAAGAACAACAACTTGGTCCCCAAAGACATGGGCAACTGTTCGATGCAACCAAGTAAAATAAGCTCAAAACACCTGAAAGCAACTAGACCCTCAAGACAGAGGCAAACAGCTCGACATGTATAGCAAAGCAAATATGCAACTCCCCCTTGATAAGTGCAACAACCTCACAAATGCACATGAATGCACACTCTAGATTTGTGGAATCATTCTCCCCTTGTTGGCAAATGCACTTATCAAGCTCACACAGTAGCAACTCCTCCTCAAATCATGCCATGAAAATGAGTGATGCACAATGCGAATATACAGAGCTTCAGGAGTATAACAATCTGATTAAAGCATGCTCAAGTTGGTACGACATATGTATTACAACAGGTGCAAGACAAAGCCAATGCTCAAACTGATCAAATGAGACGAAATATGAAACACAAGCATTTTTTACTAGTTTTAAGCATCATTTATAAAAGAGTGTTCACCAAAGAAAGTAGCACATAGAAAATATAAGCAGAAGATCAAGCTAGTGCTAACACATGTATACAAAAGTAAACTACCCCATATAACAATCACAAATCACGTCTTAAGGATGCACTTAATAATTGTAGCTTCAACATTGCTCAGAGTTTATAGTGGTTTATAAGGTTATTTTAGACATGTGTATGTGAGAGGATCAAAAACTATCCACTGATTTTAGTTTTTTATTTTTATTTTATCATGTTTTTCAACCATGCTGAGTTCATCCCTTTGTGCAAGTGGGAAGCCTTCTGGCCATGAGTGGTTGTAGACTAGCATTACAAGGCTCAAGTTCATCCCTTAGTGCAAGTGGGAAGCCTTCTCGATACCTAACATGGGACAGTAAAAATCCAACTTAAAATTTTCATCATTACTTAGTTTAGACATCAAGTTTTAGCACAAGATTATCAAGAGATCCGAGCTAAGTATATGACTCAAGAAACATGAGACATAACAACTAAAGCATACATATGAAAGCAACATGGATCTCAACACATCCTACACATGCTAGTTGCCATCTCAAAGGTGAACAGTTTTTAGGTTTCATCATTCATTAAGCAAGTTCACATTGAAAACAGGCTTAGCTCATAACATGTATCAATATGATCATAAAGAGCCTAAGCTTCTATTACCATCATGTATCCATAAGACATATCAACAAGAGCATAATCTCAATCAACAAGCTATATGATCATAAAGAGCCTAAGCTTCTATTACCATCATGTATCCATAAGACATATCAACAAGAGCATAATCTCAATCAACAAGCTATACAAATGAAGCTTAGCATTTGTTATATGATACATGATGAGATGCAATGCAATATGGTACAAAGAACAAAAGCAAAAGAAAGAAAGAAAGGAAGGCAAAAACTACTATACAAGAGATAAAGCAACCCACAACTAAAATGGGTAGCAAACACCAAACTCAAAGCACTGAACTTACCTTGGACAACCATTTGAGACTTCCAATCATGTAGCACAAACATCCGGAGTCAATGAACCACATGTTCTCTACTCCTCCGACCTGCTCAATAGAAAGACATAGGATGGGCAAATGACTCAACACTGGGGTTAGTAAACTATGAAGCATACCTGTGTTGGGCCATTTCTTTAGAGAAGGGGTTAGCTGAAAAACCACTCATCCTTGGCCAACGAGCAAAGCGATCACCACGAAAGGGAAAACATAGTTCGCTAGAGCTATAGGACTAAAAGCCACTGCCATGAGACCTAGAGTCGTATTGAGGATGACTTGGACCTCGCCGGGCACGACCACCTTGTGGTCTCACAACTTGAGGCCTAGCACCTTGAGGTCTAGCACCTCTAGGTCTAGTACTACTCTTCTAAGTGGGTGAACAATGCATGCCATGAGAAAAACGATACACATTCTGATGGTAAAGCTCAAACTCACGCCATTCATATCTCTTCCTCCTAAAGCAAAACTGAAACAAGTGACCATCCCTCTTGCAATAGTCATAGTGGTACACCTCTCTCTTGGGTGGTGGATGACTCACTCTCTTGGGGACATGGTTTACTCTTGGAGGTGGTTTGGCTTTAGGAAGGGGCTTATCAGAGATGTTTGATAGAGTGTCAAGTGGGTTCCTGAGGTGGTTGGGTTTTAGAATCCACACTTGTTTCTGAGGTGGAGCCTTGGGAGGTTCTTAAACACTTCATCTTTCATAATGGGCTTGGTAGGCTCAAAGGGCTTTTGTGGGATGATCTTGATTAGCTTGGGAGAATTGGTGGGTTTCTCACTCGAACTCAAACCACTATACTCACTAACCTTGCCAAATACATTGTTACCCTTTCCACCTGAAGCAAAGCCTAATCACGTTGTGTCAGTTTCCCTCTTGAACTGACTCAACATCATGCCCAACTGCGACTCACTGTAGGACAACCAACTCAGCATTGACTGAAGGAATGTGTTTTCCTCTTCGGTATGTTTCTTATCAAGCCTACAGTTGCCAAGCTCTAGCTCCAAAGCCTCACAACAAGCACATCTAACTAGTACCATCCGCACTAGACTTCTCAAGCAAAAAGATCCTAGTCACTTTCTCAGCAAGCTTAGAGCGCAACTCAAAACAAGACTTGTAAGGACCCAACAAAGCAGGCTTAGCTCTAACCTCATCAAACTCATCAACCCAAGCAGAATACTTGGATTGCAAAGTAACAAGACTGGACATATGAATAGCACATTCGTTGCACTCGGTCTCATTGGACACAACAACCCTATCCTTCTTTGCTCGCTCAAGCTCATGTAAGGCTATCACAAGCTTAGCCTTGAAATCATTCCTCTCCTTAGCAGCACACACAAGCAAAGCATCTAGTTTAAGCAGAGTGGCAGTCAAACTCTCAACCTTAGCTACAAGCTCATTGGTGGAAAGTGATACCTCAGATTTGGAGTCGTCGATGTGTGCATCACCATCGCCGCCCAACACCTCAGGTTCGGGGTTGACCTCCTTGCTGTTGGCGATAGTTACGCCGTTAAGTGCCATGGTGCAGAAGCCCTGCTTGGTGGTGTCAGCGTGGAAGCAGAGTCCACCCAGCTTGTCCTTGATCTTACGCTTGGACTTTTCATCGCTAGAGGTAGAGGAGTCGCTATCGGTGGAGTTCTCAAGATCGCTGAGGCCGTCAAGGAAGGCTCATTGTTCTGCCTATTGCTTCTTGAGGTACTTCTTGAGCACTTCTTTGTCAAAGCCTCCCTTGTACTTGTGCTTGGAGTTGTTCTCATGCTTGTCCTTGCGCTTAGAGGAGGTGTGCTCACGCTTGTCCTCGTGCTTGGTGTAGTCGTACTTGTCGGAGGACTTGTCCTTCTTGGGGCAGCGGTGATGTAGTGATTGGGGTCTCCACACTTGTAGCATCCCTCCTTTAGACCACCACACCGGCGATTCAAGCGGTTATTGTGGAACCGTGAGAACCGATTGATGACCAACGCCAACTCATCATCCCCAAGAGCCTCCATCAGCTCTTCTGTTGCAGACACAAGGGAAGACAAGACAAACGACAGTGGTAATGGGTTAGCCAAAGATGAACTTGAACTTCCACTACCTGAGACCAAAGCCATTATGGGAGCAGATGGATTCTTTATCCTCGCTTGAGTCTGTAGGTCGATCTCGATGGACCTGAGCTTGCTGAACAACTCATCCACAGTGAGAGGGTCGTAGTTGGCTGACTCGATGATCACCTACACCTTCACCTCCCAAACCCTCCGATCTAGAGCATATAAAAGCTTGAGTGCTCTCTGATGATCGTCATAGGGCATTGCTGCATTGTTAGCTTACATGTTGTTCACAATGGTGGTAAAGCGAGAAAACATCGAATCAACAGACTCCCCATCAACTTGGGTGAAATTCTAGTACTCCCGCTCGTATGTTTTGTAGAGTCTGGTTTTGACATGGGCAGTGCCCTCGTGGAAGCTCTGAAGCCTCGTCCAGATTTCTTGAGCAGCCACACTATCGGAAACACGACCAAACTCAGGAATCGAAAGAGCAACAAAGAGTTCTGCACGAGCAATGTTATTCGCATTGTGTTGGTCGATCTAATCTTGATTGATTCATGCATCAAGCACCTGATAGTCAGCATTCTCAATGATCTCCCAAACACGTTAATCAATCCCTTGCATGCGAATCTTCTAATACGGGTAGTTCGTCCCATGTAATTAGGGTGGCTTGCCCGAACGGTGTTGCAACATGTCACCTTCTATGGATCACAAACCGATTAAAGTAGAGGTGATTCTTAACCGGCTCTGATACCAATTGAAGGAACGGAAACGTCGACCAGAGGGGGTGAATGGGAACCATAAATTTTCTTTCAAATATTTAGGCCACTGTCCCAACTTCACTCCCAAACACATAAAACAAACACTGTGATGTCCATAACCCAAGTGAATGGGTGGATGTTCCATAAGAACATAGCAGGAGACCACAAATCCGACGCTAGAGACGAAAATCAAACTGGAGATCAACCGTTCAAACCAAAGATGAACCAAAAACTCGTACTGGCAATTCTAGAAGCTCAACTAAAAATTCTTGAAAACAAACGGACAGAGTAACGGCTAGAAACGGAACACTCTATTTTACCAGTAAGAACTGGATCCTCGTAAAATAAATGCTGATTTGGATTTGCTCGGCACTCGATGGTGCACGTCCTACCAATCAGCTGAACCACACCTGCAGAAGATATACCGAAGTCCAAAAGCCAAAGACTTGATCGATGAGCCAACCTGATCTCACAAGCAAGAACACAGAGAGATAAACTCACTACCGTGAACATCAACCGTAGAAAAGAGGTAATTCAATACTATTTAATAGGCAAATTTTGCTTGGGCAAATCACGGAAGCAAGAAGCAAGCTAAGTGAATTTTCCTGTAGCTTGAAAGTGACAGCAAAAAGACAGAGAAGGTTCAGGCAAGAAAATGAACAGCTTGCACACGAACTGGAAGGCACCAGCCACCGCCTGATCTGCCCGACGTACAGAAGATGCACGCCGGTTTGCTTGCCACAACGGCTGGAGGTGCAGGGCACTGGTAGCAACTGGCGCTCCCACTGGGACTCTCTGAACAAAAGACAGACACCACGAGCAATGACGAACAGAGAACAACGACGGACTCCCAGATCCAAAAATTCGTGAAACTCTCAGAAAACAAAACCACAGGCTCTCAAACCTTGGACAGCCATTCACTAAGGTGATGGAAACCTACTCCTAAGAATCCTGGCTCAGGATCGACTGCAACTTCCAAAATCAAAGAAATTTGAGCAAGCACGAGAGGGGAACAATTCGAACAAAACACAACACAGGGAGACAATGAAAATCTCAGTGTGAATTGGCGAAACCCACGGGACACGAGGAGGGATTGGCCCTCCTCTTCTCACTTAAAAATATCAGGAATACATCGCGAAGGTTTTCTTTTCTTGGACCTCAACAAGAACACCAGCAGGAGGGGAGAAGCTACTAATGAAGGAAAAATGAAAAATAAAAGAGGTAAGGAGAGTTGGAGACTCCCCCATCCTATTTAACATGCTATTACACATCACCATTTTGTCCCTAGGCAATTTGAGCCAAACCACTTCACCGGAGGGCGTTGTAGTCCAAAGGTTTTCTTGATCCGATGGCCATACGCCTTTTCACCGGTTGCCTTGCTTCGACGTAATCTCCCTGATGCCGTCACGTGCCGTCCGTCCCCATCGGGACCCCGTCCGGGTTTTGAGGCGCAAACCCACAAAATCCGTCACCGGTGGTCTTGAGACAATACCACCAAACCATCGCCGATGGTTTTGAGGACAAACCACTAAACCGCCTGCGAGTAGCATAGTCCATACGCGTTCCCCGCCGATGGTTTTGAGGACAAACCACCAAACCTCCTCGCGAGTAGCGTACCGCGTATGCGTCCTCTGTCATGTACACTTGCGCTTGACGATGTCCCAAGAGTCAGCCACCGCGGCTGGTCACCCGGCCGTCTGGTCTGTCAGTCCAAGTCTAGTATCCGTTCGTCACCGCACCGGTCTGTCGGCACGGCACGACCTACTTGACCTTCTCCTGACCGCTGCCACCGTATCTGGACTCCATATCTGCACATCACGGGCAAAGAGACACGTTTCGACACATAACCCTGTGCCAGGGGATTAAAGAAATCACTGAACCAACCATACACCAAAGTGTTAGCTTGTTGACAATCGCTCATCACACTTAACACAAAGACGCTGCACAATGGTATGGAAAAACCATGTGTTCACAAGAGATCATGAATTTTTATAAATAAAATTCATGGATCAAATGATGCATATATGTGTCTTTATAGTTATTTCGTATCCACCTCTTCATGTCATGATTTTTTATACTAAATTTGTGTATTAGGTTGTTATGCATCTGAGGATCTCTAATATACGTATCATGGATCCAATAATTTTAAAAATTGAAGCTAAAAATCTAGATCATGATGTCCCGCGTGAACAAAGGCTACAAAAGACTGAATTCAATTATTTCACTCCGTTTTGACACAGCTTCTCTAACAGTTTTAGGAGCTGTTCGGTGTTAAAGGGGGGAATTGGAACTGCTCCATCTAAGGAGCACTAGAAAACCCACTCTCACGAGTATTGGATGGAAGATGGAGCTAAAACTGTGATAATCTGGATGAAAACATATGGAGTGTCTAGTAAAACAATCATAATGTGATAGAGACTATAGTATTTGGGTGCGCTTGGAAGAGCTCCAACTACAGCTTCTCCAAAGAGAACCACTCCCAACTAGCCAAACTTGCCCTGCCTGGCTGGATGGTGGGGTGCAGACACAGGCGGGTCTCAAACCTCTGGAGGACCCTGTCCCACATCGGGATTTCGATCCCCATGGAGAAAGAGGTGGAGGCAAGCCAGACAGCGTCGGAGGTGAAGGGCCTGTCTCCTTGCGGCCTGGTCGAGGGTAGCTCTGGCCCGACCTCACCAGTAGTGCCCGCCCGCATGGACGTCAACAACGATGGAGACAGCGCACCGTGCAGGGTGGAGGCCATCGACACCGCGCCTGCTGGGTCATCCGACCCATCGGTTGCCCCGGCGCCCCCACCCACCTCGTCGGCGCCAGCTCATAAGCCAGCTCTAGGACCGACTAAGGCGTCGGTCACCGCCTTCATCGAGAGCATGAGCCAGCCTCATGTGCCTCCCTTGGTGGCGGATCCCCCACGCCTATGGACATCCTCCATCGACGTGGACGAGTGGCGCCTGCGCCGTAGTGCGCGCCTGGCAGCCAAGTCGGCCTACTGCGATCCTCATCCGGTTATTTCTAAACAAGTGGTCAGGCTGTCCGGCCAACACGCCGTCCGAAACCCCGTACCCCACCATCGCAATCCGGTTCCACAAGGCCTTCGGCGGCGACATCTCTTCTTCACGGCGTGAATGCATGAGGGAGCTGTTTCCACAGCTCCGGAGGAGTGCGGCACGGTCGGCACCCCGGCGGGCATAGGCTTCGTTCCCACTCAGTCGCCCAGTCACACAATTAGTTTTCTAAGTTAGTACACCATTTTCGCTCCACCGTTATAGCCAGTGCCTATTGTCGTGTGTCGGCTTGTTGTGCTCCATAGCATGTCGCCTATGAGATCTCACCACAAAAAGAACCCCCTTTAGCAACGCATATATGTGTTGCCAAGAGTCCAAATAAACGTTGGTAAGGTCTGTACCAACGCATAAATATGCGTTGCTAAAGGTGACATTGCTAGGGACTATAGCAATATACATATGCGTTGGGAACATGTACCGTTAACCGTTGCAAGATAGCAACGGAAATCCCCTAGTGCTTCCAACGCTTGTATGTGTTGCTACATACAATTCAGAACATATGTTTCATTAAAATTATTTTTACCATATTATTATTTATTATTTTTGTGTATATAAACAATATAATAAGAATTGACAATGCGAACACATCATAAACGTCTCTTGCAAAGGCTATTTTATTAATAAATAAATAATTGTACAATGGTCATACATGTTCTTCTACTACAATCTAGTATAAACCATCTAAATATGGTGTACAATTCACAAGGATTGTCAAAAAAAAAAACATGTCTGATTTTCCAATCATCTCTCAAAGGCCACAATTCAACAGAATCTTGTTACTACCTTCACTTTTAATCTCCGTCCTTTGAGCCATGCAAGAATTGGTCATTTCCAACTGCCTAAATTTGGTATATACGTACAAAAAGGTAATCAGAACAAGTCACTAATAAACCATTAAGAAACTGATGCATATATACACTTAATTCGCACCTCAATATTTCCATGTCCAATATGAGAATCCTCAGCAGATAAGAATTTGCAGTCCAGAGATCTTTCAGGGCACCACAAATAGAAAATATTGTATATATAGTTTTGTAACAGAATCATGTATATAGAATTGTAGGCAAGTCCTTAGAATTTCCGAAACAAACCCAAAAAAAATCATTTGAATGTCACCATAATTTGATTAATGGAGTATTCTATTATTAGATCTAATTGACTAGAGAAGAACGATAGCACTTGAAGTATTATCACCAAAATTATTCCATTGATCTGCATCTATATGACAAAACAAAAAGTATTCACAAGAATCTCGCCACAACATGTCTCTTTTCGACCTGATCTCACACTTTTCTTATCATTAAAAGAAAGAAATTAAGACAGATGGAATGCAGAATAAAAAGCAAAGAGTATAACACTAGTACAAGACAAGATAGGAACAGCAGGGAGCTTACCTTGAAGATATGCAGCTGCTACTATCGGGAAGGCATGGATTGATGGTTTTCACTATATCAATTCAGAAACAACTAGAAGAAATGAAGTCAGCTATCTGCATTGAGTAAGGAATGAACTAAAAGGACTGTTAAGCCAAACCGAAGTGCAAGAGAGACAAACAACATGTTATTATTCACAGAAGTGAAACAATTCTCTACTATGGAGAAGCAACTCTTTAGGGTCCCTGACGTTTTCTCAAGCTTGGTTCCAACTGTCCACATGAATGGATATCAGAAAATAAAGTCATAATAAGTTAACAAAAAAGAAAAAAAAGGCAGGAATTTTAAGAACAGATCTATAATGTTGAGGCTTGATAGCAGAAATATGGGCATCCGTCAGTCATCATAATTGAATTTCTGCCTACCTGTTAATTTTTTAAACTGAAAAAATAGTCTAGTCAGAACAACACCCTGTTTGATCACAAGAAGTTAAGAACTCCATATTTGTATAATCAATTTCTGCACCAATCAACTATGGAATTAAACAAACATTTGATATCCTTCATATTTGAGAGAACAATTTGACGGAACACACAAAATGACATGCCAATTGAATCATTGAATGTATCGGACTTCAGCTGAGAAAGTAACATGCGAAAAATACCAGTCGGATGGGGATCTGCTCGAGACTGCTCCTGCTCCATGGACACATGCTGGGCAATCGCTATTTCCGTCATATCGCTGGGGGTGGCCGCGAGGCACCTGGGGTGGGCCGGCGGGGAGCGCCACCGCGGCGGTGCGGGGAGCCGGGGAGTGGTCGGTCTTCCTCGGCAGCTGCCGGCGGCGCCCTAGGCCGTCGGAGCCTGGCCCCTACCGCCCTGCGTGGCCCCTGGATGACGGCGCGGCGGCGAGGGCGCCGGATGTCGAGGCTCGGGCGCCGGGAGCGGGTGGTCTCATCTCTCGGCTGCCGGCGCAGGCGACTCGCGCCACACACAGAGAAACGGCCCGGCGGTCCGCCCCTGATGGTAGCCACTGCCGATTTCGAAGATGGGGAAGCAAGCCGACGCTACGATCTTCAATGGATCACCGCTGTCCGTGATCCGTGATCCATCACCGGAGGGGAGGGATCACATCGGGCGCAGTTGCGCCGCCACTAGGGAAAACTGACTAGGAAAAACGAATTAAGAGTGTGAATTAATAAGTAGAGCCGAAGATCTAGGAGTGGAGCACTCCCAAAAAGACAAGTAGAAAACGAATAAAGAGGGTGTGCGTGGATTAGAAATTTTGAGTAGGTACAAAATTTGTCCACAAATACCAATAAAATTCTATCAAAAATATTGGAACACTGTCAGAAACGACATTGTTGCACTTTTCCATGATTTTTATAATAAAAAAGTGGAGATAAGTAGGTTGAACTATGGGATCATTACTTTATTGCCCAAGGTCACTGAAGCATCTAAAATCTAACAATTCAGACCTATATGTCTGTTGAATAGCTTATACAACCTAATCACCAAAACCCTCACCTTAAGACTACAAAAAGTGGCTGAAAGGTTGATTCATCCTAATCAAACAACATTTATGAAAGGGAGGAACATTTTAAGCGGAGTCATGGCACTACATGAAATCCTACATAAAACAAAAGTTAAAAAGCAAATAGGAGTGATATTAAAGCTTGACTTCAAAAAGGTCTATGATAAGGTCAATTGGAATTTCCTCTTTGACTGTCTAAAAGCGAGGGGGTTTTGTAATAAATGGTGTGGGTGGATTGAAAAAGTGGTGTCTGGTGGCACTGTCAGTGTCTCTATAAAGAGTTTCAAAGGTGTTAGACAAGGAGATCCTCTTTCCCCCATTCTTTTTAACGTTGTGGCAGATGGCCTAACAAGAATGATGAAAAGAACCCAAGATAATGGGCTAATAAAAGGGCTCATAGATCATGTCATTGCTAATGGGGTAGCTATTCTGTAATATGCAGATGATACCATCATCTGCTTGCAGCATGATGTGGATAAAGCAAGAAACTTAAAGCTGCTGTTATACATGTATGAAATGATAGCTGGTCTCAAAATTAACTTTCACAAAAGTCAAGTCATAACCATTAATGATGAACAAAACTGGGATTTGATCTATGCTGATCTCTTCAACTGCCAAGTGGGATCCTTTCTAATAAAATACCTGGGAGTCCCATTAGGCCCAATAGACTGCATGTAAGTGATTGGCTCCCTCTGGAGGAAAAAAGTGCTAAAAGAGTAAATATTTGGCAAGGAAACTGCATGTCCATTGCTGGTAGAACAATCCTGATAAACACCAGCTTGAGTAATGCTCCAATTTATCATATGTCCATGTATTTGTTGCCCAAAACAATGGTACACAAGTTAGACAAACTGAGAAGAAGATTCTTTTGGCAAGGAGAAGGTACTAAGAAAAAGTACCATTTGATCAAGTGGACCAAAATTTGTAGGAACAAAAAGAAAGGGGGCCTGGGTATTAAGGACATTAGAAAAATGAACCTGTCTTTTATGCAAGTGGTGGTGAAAACTGGAATGTGAGGAAGGTTTATGGCAAAACATTGTGAAATATAAGTATCTGAGAAATAAACCAGTTTGCTCTGTGGAACACAGACAATCTGACTCTGCTGTGTGGCATGATCTCTTAAAATAAAGAATTTATACCTTCAAGGTAGAATGAAAAAGATAGAAAATGGAAGAAACACATCATTGTGGACAGATGCCTAGGCTTTTGACAGACCCTTAATTGTACTCTTCCTTGATCTTTTTAAAATGTGCCAGCAGCCTGATATATCAGTGCATCAGGCCAAAATGAGTATCAATAACATCACCTTCACTAGATGGCTTGTGGACAAAACTCAATTTGATTGGGAGAATATAAAGGATAAATTAGCCAATATTCAATTGTATGGTAACGAGGACTCAGTTGTTTGGAGGCTAAACACAAATGGAAAGTTTACGGTAAAGTCGATATACAAAGCTCTAACTGAGAGTGATGCTGGTATATATCATAAGAAAATATGGAAAGAAAGAATCCCATCTAAGATCAAGATTTTTCTCTAGCTAATGATGAATAATGCTTTGCTAACCAAGGATAATTTTATGAAAAGAAAGTGGGTTGGTCTCCCTTCCTGCTGTTTCTATGATTGTGATGAAACCATCAATCATCTTTTTTTTGAATGCAGCACTGTCAAGGTTGTGTGGGCTATTGTAGCTAAGTCCATTGGGGCTAATAACTTACCCAAATCTCTAGTGTAATGCTGGAACTGGTGTGAGTATTGGTTACCAGTAGGTGCAAAATTTCATACCCTGGGCATTGCTGCCATTTGTCAGGCCATATGGAAAACTAGGAACGTCGTATGTTTTGAAGGGAAAATTGTAACAAATCCTGCTTATATTATTTGCTATGCGTGCTCGCTCATGGGTTATTGGGCAGGTTTATTTGTGAACAATGAAAAGGAAATGCTGATGAAAGGCGTGGATGTGATGTGGCGATTGCAACAAAGCTAGTCACAGAGAAGAAGCAGAACCAGGATCAGTTACAGTTGGAAGAGGAGTCGGACAACGAAGACAACTGAGGACCTACTGCTCAAGACTCAAAGCCAACAGCTCAAGAAGGCTCAAGGCTCTCTCGTTCTCCTTTTTGTGCAGTTACAGCACGATGGCTGTGATGATTTACATTCTGTAACTGAAGTGTACTCCTTAATCCCTCCTGCCGTCGTCCCCTCCTCTATGGTACTTAGTTGTTGGTTTCGCTGGCTCTGGCGTCGGTAGTTCCAGATGATTGATGGCGGTTTGGCAGATCTGGCAGATCTGGGCTTCTACTCTGGTCTTTTGCTTTGCTTCCCTTTTAATTCCAGAACAATGTATTTCCGTTGTCATAGTAATGAAAATGGGTTGTCCTCGTGTCAAAAAAAAAAACAAAATTTGTCCACAAACTTTTTGCGGTAGACACGGGCCAGAGCCAAAACCATGGCAAGGAAACTTGACTAACCGGACATATATATAGGCTGGGCTGGACACCATGTTCTGCTAAGAGACAACTGCAAAAGGATATGTATTGTAATTAGTAGGTGGACGTGGACCTAAAAGATGCATGCTACTTCTTGTCATATCGGCTTCCTTCAACACAAAAGACGGGCGGTGGTCCATGTCCGTTGGTGAGTGTCGGTAGAGAAGCCTCGAATCGCAGCGCCCTAACAGCCTGCCAGATGGACGGCCTGAGGCTCCGGTCTTGTGCCGTGCACCAAAGCCCTACCTCCAGTGCGCGCTTCATCTGGCGCGCGTCAAAGTCGCCACCCAGCCGGGGGTCAGCCGCGTCGAGGACCTGACCTCGGACATGCATCTCCATGACCCGCTGCGCCAGGTGAACGACGGCGCTCTCCTTCTGCGGCACAGGCACAACGGGCCGGCGGCCACAAGCGACCTCGAGGAGGACGACGCCGAAGCTGTACATGTCTGATTCGGTGCTGAACCTGCCGGTGATCATGCAGTCCGGATCCATGTAGCCCATGGTGCCAGCCAGCTCTGTGGTGTGGGCGCTGCGGGCATGGTCGACGAGCCTCGCCAGCCCGAAGTCGCCGAGCTTGGCGTTGAAGGAGGCGTCCAGCATGACATTGCTGGGTTTGATGTCCCTGTGCAATACACCTTGTTCGCAGTCTTGATGTAGGTACAGAAGTGCGGAGCCAATTCCTAGGATGATATCATACCTGCGCAGATAGCATATACACAGCTAATAAGACATTGCCTAGCATGCATGAACAATTGCTTCTTTTATGTTGTGAAAGCTGGACTACACGTATGAGATCCGATTTAAGCTGTAATCTGTAAAATGAAGTGACCTGAGCTGCCAAGAAAGTATGTTGTCTGCGCTGTAAAGGTGCCTGTCAAGGCTTCCATTTGGCATCAGGTCATAAACGAGGAGGAGCTCATCTTGGTTATGGCACCATCCGACGAGCTTCACGAGGTTGCGGTGCCGCAGCTGGCTGATGATGGTCACCTCGGAAGCGTATTCTTTCCTCCCCTGGCTGGAACTTCTGGACACTCTTTTTATTGCAACGTACAGGTTCAGTTCATCCAGGAAACCTCTGTACACCGAGCCGAAGCCACCTTCGCCGAGCATCTGGTCGTCTGAAAAGTTGCCAGTGGCGGCTGCTAGCACGTCGTAGCTGAACCCTTTTGGTCCAGCTCCGTTCCTGAATTGTCGTTCCATGTCTTGGTCTGCCGCACTGGCAATGGCAAACCTTCCCTTCGGCATGCAGCCCAAGATGAGGCACAACAAGATGGCAAGGGTTAACAAGAAGAAGATGGCACTTGCGGCCGCAGCCACGCCCAAGCCGGCGATCAGAGACATCTTTGCCTTGTGGTTGTCCTTTGTGCTGGGCGGATATGGAGCTGGTGGAACCTCTGATAGATGAACATATATACACACATTTCAAAATTAAATCATTAGTTTCTCTGCGCAACCAGAATCTAATTAAAGCTGCTCTTGGTGATGTAGGTTCTCCTAGTGTTGTAACATTCAACATTTAGTATAATTTTTTCCTACTAAATGCCTACTAGTGAGGATTTTAATATGACGACTCGTGGTATTTGTTTTGTTACTACTTAAAAACACTAGAACTCCATCATTTTGATATTGTTTTTTATATAAGTATATATATAGAGAGAGTGTGCGCTCACACATAAAGAAACTTAGATAAGTCTTCGAGAACAGCAACAACAACAAATAATATAAGGTACGGTAGATTAAGCATACCAGGTGCACTGCTTGATGGCACCATCATCAACGCGATCGGCTCTGAGTGCAATTTGGCAAAGCAGTTGATCCCCTTCAAATACGAAGCGGTGTTGTTAGCAAGCATATCCATCAGAATCCGAACAAGGTCATTCAGGCACTTGGTGCACTCGTCCGTCGTCAGGTCCCTCCTGCACTGCGCTAGCCCGTACACACCAGCACCGGTCTTCGGATCCGTGTATGTCCTGTTGCCCAAGGCGTAACGGAACGGCGACGTGGCGGCCTCCGCGATGAGGCTGTCCATCATCTTCCACCGAGTGTTGTTCATGCTCACCATGCCGCCGACGGTTCCGTCGAGCACCCCGAATGGATGTTGGTCCGTATCGGTCTGCGTCGAGGCGAAGCACACGTCGGAGTAGCGGAGGAGGCACTCCTCGTACAGGAGCGACCCGGTCCGGCCGCTCGGACACGCCGTGCTCATCATATAAGAAGGCGCCCTCTCCAGGCACTTCTTGCAGTCGGTCCAGCTCACGTCGGCGAAGCACATGGCGACGCCGAACACCTCGTCCTTGGAATGGCCAATGCTGGTGTTGAGGAACCCGGCGTTTGTTGTGGTGCTGGCGCCGTCGCGGAGCCTGTGGAGGAGGCCGTCTATGTTCACCTGGTACGTGCTGCCGGCGCTGAAGTTGCCGCCTTCCGCAGGGCACAGCGTCCTGGCCGGTGTGTGAGTCTCCACGCTGGCGTAGGCACCAAGCAAAAGGCTGGCGATGACGACGGTGGTGGTGGTGAGCACGAGCGCGATGGGGAGACGGTGGCGCCACCGCCGCCGAGGAACCAGCATGGCTCGCCTGTCTTCCAATGACGACGTGGTACGTTCGTATTTTTTTCAAGATTGCTAGCTATGTGATGATGATCAGATGTATTTTCGTGTGTATATACGTGGTGGATGCATGTGAGCACACAGGCAGCATGCTGCACCGTTTAGTATGGCGACAACGTCGAGTCCAGTACCAATGGAACCTAGAGCAGGAGGGGAATCCAAAGCGCAGCTAGTGTTTCCATCTATATTTGTTTCGTCAACACCAATACAGCAGGTGCAAAGCCGCATTTACAAACCCAGATGGTAAGTTCATACTCATGACCTGTTCTCGGGGTCCATCGATCTTCCACCAGCTATCAGGTGGTTGATAGTATACAATGAGCTAAGAGTCCCTCTAGGAGCATCGGACTAAGCTCCAGTACCCTAACACCGGACTTATCTAGTGAGTGCCAAAATAGCACTCCGAGCTCTGTTTGAAAGTCCTTTTCAAACATGCTAACTCTAAATTATGGTGTTCCGGCCACAAGACCACTAACTGCTTTGTCCCTGAGTTATTTTTTCTGACCATGTCTAAGCGCGTTTTTCATTAAGCATAAAAGAGTTTTATTACATGAACTGAAGGAACGGTAACCCCATGGTTACCGATTCGTTCCTCTCCCAGAATGGCACGAGATTGTGATTACATAATGAACAATTTGCGACCTAAAGAACTAGAGTACTGGAGCCTACGTCTCTTCAGCATCCAATCCAGTCAAGTCAAGATCCATGGCTACTAGGTCGAGCTTGCAGTTCAAGAGGTCATCACTGAGTTATTATTTTCTAAATATTTCACAAAAGCTTTCTCTTTTGTTTCCATTTTATACCACTCAATCTAAATTAACGCACCCCGTGTTATCTCTAGTAACACAAAATAAATGATTAGCAAACAAAAATACCCCTCTTAACAGTATAACTATCTATCATAAACCCCGCCAACAAGTAGTTCTCTACTCAACTGGCCTTAGACTACATGAAATAATATACCCTACAAAAATACTATTGCCTTGCACTTTTTGTTTCCTCTCCATGTCGCGGTGACGTCCCGCGAGCATCTAACCCCACCTTCTTCATCTTCATATATAGTGGTCATCAATAGGTGTAGCCAACCATGGCATGAAACTCCACCTTCACTCCATCAAACACAAGTATTCACTTGGCTTGATCTGCATGAGTAATACATGATCCACTTCATAGCTTCACATGGCCTTCATGGTCCATTGTAGCCTTGCTTGCTCTTCACCATTGTCTTTGCCCATTGGTGCCAAGCCCTCTACTCCATACTCAATAAACTTTTTCCTAATCCCTAATTGAGCTCTGTCAACAAATGCACATGCCATTTCTCCTCTATGACCTTCACATATGTCAAGCTCAACCTAGTGTATCTGGACTAAAGACCTATTTATCTCACATGAAAACGTATTAGTTCACCTAAAGTTGTAACTCAGTTACCAAAACCGAATTAGAACTTTCAAGCAGTGTGATGGAACAGGGGCAGGCAGTGATCGGATGCCTTGTAGACCAGGCAGTGCCAGCTTGATGAGACAATGGTGGGCACCGTTGACCGAATGCCTCCATAGATGAAGAGGTGGTGACATGATGTGATTAGCACGGTTGGTGGCCTCAAAATGCATGGTAGGGCTGGTGGTGATGATGACCGGATAAAACCTCCACAGATGAGGATATGCACTGGGTATAGATGCTACTCTCAAAAATATTGAAGGTGTCATACCATGTTTTAAGAAGTATAGAGATGAAGCTTTCACTTCTAGTATGGATACAACAAAAATACATTGCATCTGAAATGGATGTATAGCCAAAATCTTGTACATAAGGTCAAGGAAAGAGAAATAAACATTTTGATGACCAAGACAAAAAAACACGGTTTGTTGAGGACTCATCTAGAGTAGAGTACTTCAATGTTACGATTGATACTTCAATTGCTTCATTGACTAGAGATTTGAGCAGAAAGAATTTGATAATGTTTTGGGTTCTTGTTTGATTCAGAAAATTTGAAATCTTTGGACGAAGCTGATCTTTGGTTGTGCTACAAGAATTTTGTGGAAACATCTTCTCATGGTAATTCATCCGATGTTGAGATCAATGATTTTTTCCCAGAATTAAGGGTGCTGCAAGTGGCTTTGCCAGATTCTTTGATGTCGGTGCTTGAGATTCTAGAGTTTGCTATCAAATGTTTCAGTTGCCTACCGAATCCTCTTAACTGCACCTTTCATTGTAGCTTTGGCTGAAAGAAGTTTCTCAAAATTAAAGTTGTTGAAGAACTATTTGAGATCAACTATGTCACAAGAAAGATTAAATGGCTTGGCTATGTGCACCATCGAGAGCGATATCTTGGACACTATTTATCTCAGTACCATCCTTGATGATTTTGCATCAAGAAAAGCCCGAAAAAGTATACTTTTATGAGAAGCCATGGATTTTATGGACTTTTGCTCTTCCTCAAGGTAATCATATTAGTTAGTCCATGTTGTTCCTTGATAATTATGAAAAAATGTTAAATTCATGTTAAATTAAAAACATATCACCGGATTTGTTTCCGCTTTATAAGAAAAATTAGCGGTTATGTATGTTATAAGATATATATATATATATATATTGTCTAGATGGACCGTCGCGACAAGCGACAGGACCCAAATCCTAACACTGGCGCTGGTTCTGCCAACATGGAAGACGATGGGACAGAGGCTAGCCGGCCAACCGGCGGTGGTCCGTGGCCGTTGGTGACTATCGGCAGAGAGGCCTCGAAGCGCAGTGCCCTAACGGCCTGCCAGATGGACGGCCTTAGGCTCCGGTCATGCGCTGTGCACCAAAGCCCCACCACCATTACGCGCTCCATCTGGCGTGCATCGAAGTCACCGTGCAGCCGTGGGTCCGCCGCATCGAGGACCTGACCTCGGCCATGCATCTCCAGGACCCGCCACGCCAGATGAACGACGGTTCTCTCCTTCTCCTGCGGAGCCACAACGGGCCGCCGGCCACAGGCGACCTCGAGGAGGACAACGCCGAAGGCGTACATGTCTGATTCGGTGCTGAATCTGCCTGTGATCATGCAGTCCGGGTCCATGTAACCCATGGTGCCAGCCAGCTCCGTAGTGTGGGCGCCGCAGCCATGGTCGACGAGCCTCGCCAGCCCGAAGTCGCCGAGCTTGGCGTTGAAGGAGGCGTCCAGCATGACATTGCTGGGTTTGATGTCCCTGTGCAATATACCTTGTTCGCAGTCTTGGTGTAGGTACAGAAGTGCGGAGCCAATCCCGAGGATAATTTCATACCTGCACACAGCAACACACCCATCGTCACAGCTAGCTTAATTAGACAGCTAGCATGAACAATTTGCTTCTTTATTGTTGTGAAAGCTTCGGCACATATATAAGATCAAGAATTCGAGCTGTAAAAATGGGGTGACCTGCGCTGCCAAGAGAGTATGATGTCTGCACTGTGAAGATGCTTGTCGAGGCTTCCATTTGGCATCAAGTCATAGACGAGAAGAAGATCGTCATGGCTGTGGCACCATCCGATGAGATTCACGAGGTTGCGGTGCCTCAGCTGGCTGATGATGGTCACCTCGGAGGCGTATTCTTTCCTCCCCTGGCTTGAACTTCTGGACACTCTTTTTATTGCAACGTACAGGTTCAGTTCATCCAGGAAACCTCTGTACACCGAGCCGAAGCCACCTTCGCCGAGCTTCTGGTCGTCTGAGAAGTTGCTAGTGGCGGCTACTAGCACGTCGTAGCTGAACCCTTTTGGTCCAGCTCCGTTCCTGAATTGTCCTTCCATGTCCTGGTCCACCGAACTGGTAATTGCAAACCTTCCCTTCCGCATGCAGCCAAAGATGAGGCACAACAAGATGGCAAGGGTTAAGAAGAAGAAGATGGCACTTCCAGCCGCAGCCACAGCCAAGCCGACGATCAGAGACATCTTGGCCTTGTGGTCTTTTTTTGTGCTAGGCGGATACGGAGGCAATGGAGGCCCTAGCAGATCAACATATATAGACACATTAAAAAAAGAATCAGGAATACCCTAACAGTGTGTATGTATTCTCTCTGTGCAAAAAAAAAAAAATTACAATTATAGCGGTCCATGTCTGTCAAAATAGCTCAAGCTAGTTTAACTATGCTTATATTAAATAGTATTAGCATTTATGTCTACAAATAAATCTATTGCAAAAATATATTCTATAGCTAATCTAATGGCACTTGTTTTATATCATTACTATTACTATTTTTATATATATTTAGTTAAAGTTTAAACTATTTGATATCTGAAAAAAACAAGAATTACATTTTTTTAAACGGATGGAGTATATGTATGTACAATAGAAGAAAATTATATCATTCTTGGAGATGCACTAGTAACATAATAATGATACCGTGAGGTGGTGGCCCTGGCACCATCTTGAGCGCGATCGGCTCGTGGTGGAATTTGGCAAAGCAGCCGAGCCCCTTCATAGAAGCAGCGGTATTGTTACGGAAGGAACGCAGCAGATTTCGCACGGTGTCGCTGAGGCAGAGGTTGCACCAGAACGGCGTCAGGTCCCTCCTGCACTGCACGAGCCCGTGCACACCAATACCAGTCGTGGGGTCCTTGTAACTTTCGTTGTTGTCTAAGGCGTACCGAAGTGGTGCTGTGGAAGCTTCGGCGATGAGCCTGTTCATCATCTTCCTCCGAACATTGTTCATGCTCACCATGTCATCGACATACACGTCGATGGACTCAGGGTACGGTTGTTCCCAACCGCCGGCATCCGTGGAGGCAAAGTACTCGTCGGAGTAGCCGAGAACGCACTCCTCGTACAGGATCGCCCCCGTCCGGCCGCTCGGGCACGCCCTGCTCACCATATAAGAAGGCGCTCTGTCCAGGCACTTCCTGCAGTCGGGCCAGGCGGTGTCGGCGAAGCACATGACGACGCCGAACACCGAGTCGTTCGGATCGCCGAAGGTGGCGTTGTGGAACCCGGCGTTTGTGGCGGCGCCGGCGCTGAGGCTGTGGAGGAGACCGTCTCTGTTTACCTGGTACATGCTGCCGGCGCTGAAGTTTTCCGTCGCGCACAACGTCATGGCCGGAGTGTAAAGCTCCTCCGAGGTAGCGGACACACCAAGCAAGATGGCGGCGGTGAGCTGGAGGACGAGAGACAGGGCAGCAGCCATGCATGAGATTGGCGTTCGCGAGCAGCACGGCACCAGTGAATAGTGATGCTTCAGCCTTCAAGCAGCTTGCTATATGAACGTGGGCGATCATATAGCAACACCGAGGATTTGTTATATGGCATGCGGTTGAGCTCCAGTCCAGTCCACCATTACATTCGGCAACGCCGAGGATCGGAACGGAGACCAGTTCCAACTTCCAAGCAAGCTGGCATGCACGACGACAAGGAGCACGGAGGGGAATCCAAAGTCCACCAGCTTTGAATTCAGCGGCGGCTAGAACCAGCCACACCGAGCATATGTGGAACGCCTAGCATACGGTGTGAAAAAAGTGCGCCCGACTTTTGGTGAGGCGAGAGGGGAATGGAACAAAAATAAATCAATAAACATATATCATGGAACAAATAGAAAAATCTAAACACAATTGTGGACTGTGTTTTTTCGCGAGCAGACATATATGCCCGTATTTCATTAAGAGGATAGGAATGGTCGTAAGACCTACAACATAAGTGTTACGAACAGATGATGACGAGTAGCCTACATCCCGAGGAGTGCAATTAATCCTAGCTACTGAATACAACTTAAAAGATTACATGACGGCCCTATTTTGCAATCAAAGTGGGACAGGCGAGGTGTAGCTCACAATTGTGGATTGTGTAAAGATATACTAAACATATATCGGCCAAAATAAAAGCACGCATCCACATTTTGACAGTGTTAGTAAATCGTCAGCCGCTACGTACAAAAGTCGTTTGCTGTACTCTGCGGCTCCAATGGTGACTACTTTGTCTGGTTTCAGCCATGTATGGAGCGCCGCTTTCGTTCCACCAAAGTAGTCCCTGATGAGTTCCCTGACCCTTTCGATCATGGTGCTCCCACCAACAAGAAGCACCTCATCGACGGTGTCCACTTCAGCTTGTGACAACACCATCTCCACAACTTTTGAGGAACAGATCATGGTTGAGTTCCTCAAACTCAGCACGTGTCAGCGGCTCCGACAAATCAACGCCATCGGTGAGCGTTTCAATGGTCACTTGTGTCAGGTTGATCTCCGACCAGACTGACCCAACGGACAGGCCGGATCTTTACCTCGTGTCCTAATCAGTGACGCCCAGCCCAATGACATGGCTAGTGAGATTTAATAATACAATTGCTCTATAGTTTCTTCATTTTAAATTATTTTTGTCTTGATGGCTCAAAATTTCTTTTTTAAGATTTCTTAAAATTGTCTCGCTAGTTTGTAATAATAAAAAACATATTCATTAGTTGATGCAGAAGTTGGGATAATATATTCCCTTTTTTAAAAAAGAGAAGGTGGGGGTCGGGGCTCAAGTCACGAGGTTCATCAGCCGCCGCCACATCCCCACCTTCTAAACCCTAGTCCGATCGAGAGGGGTGCTGCCAGCGGTGGGAAGCTCCACTGCCGCCACTGCACAGCCGGTCTTCACCACCCCATGATGCCACTGCTCCATCGCCACCAGCACTGACGCCATCGCAACCGGAGTGTTTGAATTTGAATGATGCAGACGCTGGAGCAGTTGGAGCCGAGGCAAGTGACTGCCCCAACAACCGCATCATTGAGTGTAAATCTTTATCGAGTGCCAAATCTCGGGCATGTGTTAATAGTGTCTTTGCCCAGTGTCAGATTTGACACTTGGCAAAGACCGCTTTGCCGAGTGACTTCGTTTTAGCACTCGTTAAAGAGATTTTTTATAATATATTTTGATGTACTAAATTAACTCAAATGAAAAAAAATTTACTATAAAGTTGTATAACTTTTTAAGATCTATAAATTTTATATTATAACCATGTAGATCTATAAGTTTATATTAGAACCATGTAAATATACTAAGTTGTATAACGTTTTAAGATCTATAAAGTTTATCTGATATAGTGGTTCTAACATAGTTCACAATTCTTATATATCTCTCTAATAGTTTTACCCGTCCTGAAATTTTTTTCCTCTAATGCCTAAAATTTGTTTTCTATATGAATCTTTACAAAAGTTGTTTGAATCTCAAATTTTAGGATAAAGCTCATCTAGTGATATACTATTCATGTGTATAGTTTTAAATATTTTTAAATGTTCTAAATATTAATATCTAGACTATTGAGATAAAATCTACGGCCGGTACTGATACGGCAATGCATTTCTGGCTCCGTCAGACAAGGCAACGTTCAAGTGGAGCATCCACAAATATGGCTGCCATAAAAGGTAACAAAATGGTTGTCCCACAGAGGCTATTGTGATAAGTTATGTCCCGCAAAATATTATTACGCATAAAAGTTGTGAAAAATTGTGCAAATAATTTTTTCACAAAGTCGCTGGTTTCATGTCTGCCGAACGTTTTCTACTTTGTTCACTCAAAAAAAACGTTTTCTACTTTGGATTCCGTGTCCTATCTATTATCCTCTGGGTGATATTTTTCGTATAGATTTTGCTGCTTCAATTGTAACGATGATCTTTCAATTGTGCAATCCAGAGTTGTTTGTATCATCTGTCTACTTTTGTTTGCACATGCCCAGCAGACGAGACGGCACCTGCTGCCGAGAGCCAATCAGCACACGTATTAACGACATTGTATATTTACATGTATTATTAATCATCATACAATACAGTATACAATAATAGTAGGAGCAGTTGAAGTGAGTAGGGAAATGGAGAAGAGATGACCATCCTTGACTAGGACGTGCAACCAGCCAATCTATCAAACCACTCGAGCAGCGTGTCTGCAAGCCCACCGGCGGCGAGGCGAGCATGGCGTTGTCGTCCAAGAAGGTGTGCGTGATCGGCGCCGGCGTCTCGGGACTAGTCTCCGCCCGCGAGCTCCGCCGCGAGGGCCACGACGTGACGGTCATGGAGCAGAGCGGCGGTGTCGGCGGCAGTGGCTGTACGACCCGAGGACCGACGCCGGCGAGCCCCTCGGCATGGCTGGCGCGCCGAGCAGCATCGACGCCTCTCTCCGACTCAACAAGCCCAGGGAGATTATGGGCTTCTCCGGCTTCCCCTGCCCCAGCAACGACGGCGCCGGAGACGCCCTGCGGTACCCGGGGCATGCCGAGTTCCTGAGGTACATCAGGGAGTTCTGCGACGCTTTCGGGCTCATGGACGTCGTCAGGCTCAATACCAAGGTCCTGCACGTCGGCCTGGCGCCACCGCGGGCCGCTGACAACGGCGTGCCTCGGTGGACGGTGAGGTGGTCCTCCAGACATGGTGACTGTGACGGCGATTCGGTCACCACGGAGGAGGAGGTGTTCGACGCCGTCGTCGTCGCCGTCGGCCAAAACACCCAGCCAAGGCTCCCGACCATCAACGGCATGGACCAGTGGAGTAGGAGGCAGCTGCACTCCCACTCGTACCGGGTCCCCGACTCCTTCCACGGCGAGGTGCTGGTGATCGTGGGCTTCCACGAGAGCGGCAAGGACATCGCTCTGGAGCTCTGCAGGGTGGCTAGGGAGGTGCACGTCAGCGTCAAGTCCATGGAGGGCGTCGCTCCCGGCGTGGCCAAGGCTGTGTCCAGGCACCACAACCTGCACCTGCACCTCCAGATCGAGTGTTTGTATGAGGACGGGCGGGTAACGTTCGACGACGGCTCGTGTGTCGTCGCCGACTCCATCATCTACTGCACTGGGTACGAATCCTCGTTCCCGTTCCTGGACACTGGAGGGCTGGACGCCGTCGACGACAACCGCGTCGGCCCATTGTTCGAGCACATGTTCCCGCCGGCGCTGGCGCCGTCGCTGTCCTTCGTGGGCCTGCCAAGGCTGGTGCTGGTGCCTCTGTTCTACGAGGTGCAGGCGAGGTGGTGGCGCAGGTGCTGTCCAGCCGGAGGACGCTGCCGCCGGAGGAGGAGATGACGCGCTCTGTCGAGGAGGACCACCGCTCCAGGGAGATGCCTGGCGTGCCCAAGCGACTCTCGCACACCGTCTTCTTCGACATGGACTACTGCGACGAGTTTGGGGCCAAGCACTGTGGCTTCCCACGGCTGCCGGAGTGGAAGAGGGACCTCCTGTCGTCGGCTGTCGCACGCTTCAGGGAGGACGATGCGGAGAACTTCAGCGACGTCGTTGTCGTGGAGGACTTGCACTCCAACGGCTGGTGGCTGCCGAGGACACCACAAGAGCAGGAGGTTGGCCAAGGCGAAGACGACGTCGTACCAGAGGGCAGAGGCACTGTAGTAAAATATGGGACTTGCTAAAATTGAACCAACTTATTCCTGAATTTTAGTTTCCTTTCAATACGTAGTTGTCCCTTTTTGAAAAAAAAACTAACTTCTTTAGTTTTAAAAAAACACTTAGGTATTTTATTTATCCTAAATTATGAAAAACTTAGGTATTTGATTTATCATAGTACGAGTTAGAAAAATTAGATTCATTTATGGAAACGTTCACATTTTTCGTATCTCTTAGTCGCCTGGATTCTGTGCTTCTCTTCAGGCGACGCCTCCAACGTTGGATGGAGCCGCGATCCGTGCGCTGGTATGGTTTTGTATTGGGTTCGCGTGTTGCGTTTGTTTATTGCGTCCGGCCGGCGCGCGTGCACATCCTAAAACCGAACAGACAGGAAAGGAGGCGGCGTTGCAAGCTTATCGGGAGGGATTCTGAGCGTTGAACTGAAATCTAAAGGCTGAAACCGTCGCCGGGAATGTTTGCTAAAATTCTAGTCATCTGGATTATAGCGCCTCCGTTAGTTTCAAAGTAGATTAGTGTTGGCAGGCAACTCTATTGGTTTTGATTTGTTTTTTTTCTTTTTTATTTACCGAAGTTAGCAAAGAAATCCCAGCCTATTGGTTTTTTTTTTAGTACGGATCTATTTAAATTCGCTCCCACATGAAGTCGAACCCAAGCCTGCTAGTGCTACTCAGGTGCTGTAATCATTAGGCTAGAGATCTTTTCGCTTAGGTTTGATTTGTTACTACCGTCGATTTTGAAAGATGAAAGGCATGTGACGTATGCATGGTGAAAGAGGGATTATCCCAAAGCTACCCAGTTGCATCTTATAAGGATGCACATTTCCATCATGAACTACCAGTGTTGAATTGTAATTGTGTTTTAGTAGGCATGCGTGTTTGGATTTTTTTTTTTTTTTGAGAATTAGCATGCGTGTTTGGATTAAGGAATCCAGATACTACTGCCCGAGCCTTGTACACATGTAGGAATTTTTTTCACGACCAGACTTCACCCACACATATAGCAATTGTCATACAAGTAATCGTTTGTAATTTTTCAAAAAAAGTAATCGTTTGTAAATAAATCATTGTGTTATCCTTCATATTCCCTTTATGAAATTCTTTGATAGATAGTGGGAGGCGGTGGGAAGTGATGGAGATGAGGGCACTCGCGCGGCTGGCGGCGAGGTAGGAGGCGCCGGCCAGGGAGAAGAAAGCGGCCGCGGAAGGTGTGTGGGTGGATTTTTCTCCGCTTGCCCACGCGGTGTCTGCAAAGTGGGAGCAGAGGAGAATTGTATATAGGAGCAGTTGAATACTTGAACTCAGTAGGAACTAGGAAAATTGAAACAGAGATTTTCTTCAAATAAAAAAGGAAACAGAGACCGCCATGGATCCGTGACGACTACGACTTGTAACTAGCAGCCAATATATGAAACGAGCTGAGTGTCTGCAGCCTGCAGGTCCACCGGCGGCAAGGCGAGGATGGCGTCGTCGTCCAAGAAGGTGTGCGTGATCGGCGCCGGCGTCTCGGGGCTGGTATTTGCCCGCGAGCTGCGCCGGGAAGGGCACGACGTGACGGTCATGGAGCAGAGCAGCGGCGTCGGGGGCCAGTGGCTGTATGACCCGAGGACCGACGCTGGCGACCCCCTCGGTGTGGCCGGCGCGCAGAGCAGCATCTACGCCTCTCTCCGGCCCAACACTCCTGGGGAGACTACGTGCTTCTCCGACTTCTCCTTCTTCCCCAGCAACGACGGCACTGGCGACGCCCGGCGGTACCCGCTGCACAGCGAGTTCCTGAGGTACATCATGGACTTCTGCGACGCGTTCGGGCTCATGGACGCCGTCAGGCTCAACACGAAGGTCCTCCACGTCGGCCCGTTGGCGCCGCACAGCCACGACGGCGGCGCCACGCGGTAGTTGGTGAGGTGCTCGTCGAGGCGTGGTGAATGTGAGGGCGACGTGGTCACCATGGAGGAGGTGTTCGACGCCGTCGTCGTCGCCGCCGGCCAAAATACCCAGCCAAAGCTCCGAACCATCAACGGTAGGTTCCGATCGATTAAGTCGTTGCCGTGATTTGACTGCAAAAGATGACGTATCGATTTCAAAAAGATAATGAATGAGATCAGTGGAAAGGAGTTGGGCTTAATTAGATCAGTGGAAAAAAGAAGGTTCTTCCATACAAGCGTGACCCTGCATGATCTATATTGGGCCGAATCCCATTGAAAATCTTGAAGTCCAATTTTCTCCCTTAAATTCAAAAACTGGACATACCTCATAAACTTTTAAAACTGTTCAAATTTTCTCCTTATTTTTGTAAGTAAATTTTGTCTTTAAAGATGGACAAATACTTGATAAGGATTTAAACCTACAGAATACATTAAGCTTCTAAAATCCTATAGATAGATACGAAGATACGATAAATCCAAATATAATATCTATAGCTTGTGAAAATATTTCTAAATCTTTTATATAAATATATTTAGCTCTAGAAAAATCGCAATATACCCAAAAAAATCTAGAAACTTTATAAACACTCTAATTGATGTAAAAACATTTCTGAAAAGTCTACATAATGAAAAACATAAGAGCCAACAAGCCTGAATGCATTCAACATTCATGTATGATTCATGCTAGTTGTATCTCTCTTTTTTTAAGAAAAGTTGTATCCCATATTTTGTCACAAAATTTATAAAAACACGTTGATACATCAATTTATAATGTTTTGGCAATTTTCTAGATTTTTACTTGAAATTTTCTTTTTCTTCTGGAGTTAAATTTATTTTTTGGCATCTACAAAAATTTTCATGAGCTCTAAATATCTTATCACATCTCCTAGAGTTCAGGTGCGAACTCTTAGACGACGTGTCCAGGAAACGATATAATACTTCTGCTGTGTATATATATATATTAGCAGAAAATAGCTGCTGTCAGCCTGATAGACTGAATGTTTACATCTGGTAGCACCAAATAGAGTGGGCACTGGTGTCCCTGAGCTACAGACATGCAAACAGGTTCACAAGGAACCTGAGATTGGTTGAAAGCCAAGAAAGCTTGGCGAGCTAAAATGTGAGCAGTGGAGTTCTGAGTTCTATCAATCTTGCGGATGACAGCCTGACGCCGATCAGCTTCATTCCTAAAAGTCTGGGTGAATGTTTTAATCCTTCAGTCTGGTGGGTGGTTTTGATCAGCTTCATTTAGAAACTGAACAAGCTGCAGAGAGTCGGACAGGAAGGTTGTGTTGTTGAAGTCAAGGTGGTCATTGATGGTTGCAGCCAACGCCAATGCTGCTGCCTCCGCCATGATCACCGAATGGACTCCAAGAACGTGAGCCTTGAAATAGATCATTTCGTCCGGGTGTACCTGTGGGTTGACAAAGAAAATACCAAGACCAGCTATTCTGGGAGGCTGTGATGGCTGGTCAGGTGTGAGTGAAGTGTCGGTGTAGCATCTGACTCCTGGAATGAGGACCGGCATTGGATGTGGAGTCTGTCCATTTGGGTGCTGATACCTGCAATTGTAGATAGCATAACTTGTATCGTGTTGGGATCAGCTGTGTCGATGCAGGGGAGTTGTGCATTCCTAGTTGCCGTTTCATCTCCCTGATGGTGAGAACCCGTACTCCTTTGATGTGGGTGTTGGCCAGAACTAATAATATTCATACTGCCTCCGTTCCTGCAAGTGAGTTTGTCATACCTTGTGTATGGTGTTGGACAGGGTCATTGGATCTCTGATGCCGTAGTGAATGAACACGCTCGTCTTGTGTTTGGTCCTGTTCATCTCCTGTAATTGTAGCATTCATACCTTGCAATTGAGGTGTTGTGACTGTTGTGCCGTTTCCAGCATGGTCTCCTAGTTGACGTGGAGAGTCCTGCAGCGCATCATGGCATGTGGAGAACATGGATTCCATTTGCTGTTGAACCTGCATGGGAGTCCAGTTCTTTCTTTGGAAGTGTTTATCATTTCTTGCTTTCTAAATGAACCATATATTGACACCGTTTTTCGGCACGTGTCAATAAGGATCGGGAGACTAAACTAAATCGGCAAGAGGGTGGTTGTTCTTCAGCATTGCCTCTGAGTTGCCGATGGACGGTTGCCGATGAAGGACATGTTGATCTCGTACATTGCCGATGAAGCCAGAGGGCTGTTGCCGATAAGATAGGCAGGAAGGCTAGAAGGTCGTTGCCGATGCCAGGGATGTGCCGATAAGGAGATGACTTCATCGTGACGGGAGCGGACAGCGGATCGGCGACACGAAGCTTATGATTTTTTGTATTGTAGTTTAAGTCCAACTCCTATACAAATTTTATTTCTTTTTTAAGAAATAGAGTTCGTATAAGGAATTAGTTTATTTTTTTATAGTTGAGCTTTACGTATTAAATTAAGACTCTTTTTATTAGCAGAGTATAAATATATGCCGAAGGGCATTGTAATGGATATCCAAGCATCAATAAACCAATTTACTTCTTATTTACCTTTACCAGTACTTTACTTTTCGGCGACTTCGCCAAGTACCTTTTCTGTTTTAACGAGTTCTTTCAAGAATCGACGGGCTGCATCAACTTGATCTCCGGCGACCTTGCAGGCTTTGACTTCCAGGCGTATCGCTGTCGTCTCGTCTGATCTGTTCAACAGTTATCGAATACTTTCTGAGCTTTGACGTCCGGGCGCATCGCTGTCGTCTCGTTCGGATTTTATTCAAATTTATCATCCTTGTCGATTAACAGGTCAAATCGACTGGCACGCTTCAGATATTGATTTTGGGTATTAGCCCAGTGTGTTTATAGATATAATTTTACATCAACACATCTTTTGGCATGCCCGGTGGGAACAAGTCAACAGATCTATCATGAAGAATCCTGCTGATATCACTCCAGAAAATATCATCGAGATATCAGAGTCAGATCTCAAGGAGGATCAGAAGCAAGCCATGGAAAAAGCTATGGAGGATTACAGGCAGCTCTGCTTGAAGTCTTTCAGCAAGAACAGGGGCGGAGAAGTCATCCAGAAGCAAGATATGCCGTTGCCTCGGCAGGTAATCTTTGACTCCAACCCTGGTAAATTACAGGAGATGGTTAATTCTGCATTAAATCAAGCTTTGATCAACCACTCCACTGTGCTATCCAATACTATCTACAATGCTGTTGTGCAAACGTTAAGAGACGGACAAGCACCAGGGTATGTCAGGCCGGCATATCATCAACCGGGATCGGCATCTATCAGTACTCCATCGGCAACTCCAGCCGTTGAGAGTATGAAAGCACCTACTCCTCCAGTTATATCAGGACCATCTATCATTGAAGCCACGCCGATAGGATCAGATCTAACGTCTCAGGAGAGGCCTAGTACTCAGTTGAGCACAGATCTATCGGCATCGACAATATCAGGTCCTTTAGGTCAACGCGGTCAAACTGCTGCTAATTGGTGGGGATACGGTATGCCTCCAGGTCCATCTACTGCCAATTCTGGGCTGCCTCAAGTACATGATGTAGCAGGGAAGGGTCCAATGACATCGGCTACTCCAATTCGGCCGATGGCTCAAGTGTCACATTATTCTACTACACCTCCTGCTATACAACCATTGTCAATGGGATTCTATGCACCTCCGCAACAGATATCTTATGCGAATCCATTGACTAATCCTCCACTAGTTCAACAGAGGGCTTTCACTGCAGAACAACCCATAGTACCATTCACATCTCAATCTGGGTTATCTACAATTCAGGGCAATTATGCTGGCTATCATCCATCTATACAAGAGCATCAATTGTCTGCAAACTGTCAGCCATCGGCAAATCAGGTGCCGATGAGTTATAATCTCAATTGGTCAGGGCAAGTGCCAGTTCAGCACTCTGCTATTCAGCCAAGCTACCAAGCAATAGGGACTCAGCAGTATAGTCCACAGGCAACTTTCTAGGAACAAGCATCGGTAAAATAGCCGATGAACTTTACTCCACAGATTAGTGCCATGAATATACCGATCCCTCCAAGCCAAATGCCACAGGGGTATGTAGAAGCATATCAGCCAACGCCTCCAGTGGAGATTCAGCCAGTGCATCAGCAAGATCAGGATGCACTCTTGACCGATAAGATTGCAGAAGTGATGAAAGAGCAATTTGGGATTCAGCCCAAGATTGATACTTACTCTTATCGGACTCCGTATCCTTCAGCTTATGACTCGATTCCTTTCCCGAATCGGTACAAGGTGCCAGATTTCACTAAGTTTTCTAGGCAAGATGATACGTCAACGATGGAGCACATCAACCAATTCATCATCCAGTGCGGGGAAGCAGCGAACAGGGATGAGCTGAGGATCCGTTTATTCTCGTCCTCTTTGTCTGGATCAGCATTCGCGTGGTTCATATCATTGCCACCGAACTCTATTCTTACTTGGGCTAACCTAGAGAGACAATTCCATAAATACTTCTTTGCTGGTGTCCATGAGAAGAAGCTTACTGATTTGATAAAATTGAGACAGCGAAGCGACGAATCGATAGAAGGTTTTGTGCAAAGGGTTCGAGACATGAAGAACAGGTGCTACAGCTTAGTGCTTGATGATCGCCAATTAGCTGGTTTGGCTTTCCAGTGTTTGTTGCCGCATCTCAGGGACAAATACAATGCTCAGGAGTTTGAAAGCTTAAGTCATATTGTGCAGAGGATCTCTGATCAAGGTGCTCAAGCTCCAGAACATAGGAAGAGCTGGAACAAGAAGGTGTCCCTTGTAGAAGAGGCAGAGGAATCAGATTCAGATGAAGAACCAACTATCAGCCTGGCTGAGTGGGTAAAGGGTAAGAAGCCTATGTCTTGTCCCCTTGGTCAGAAAGAGCCAAAAAAATTCACGTTTGACGTCACAAAGGCCGATAAAATATTTGATCTGCTATTTCAAGAAGGCCAAATCAAGCTGTCACCCAATCATATGATTCCATCGGCAGAAGAGCTGAAGAAGATGAGATACTGCAAGTTCCATAATGCAACCTCGCACAATACCAATGACTGCAAGGTTTTCAGACAGTAGTTGCAATCGGTAATTGAATCTGGGAGAATCAAGTTTGACAACTCTAAAGCTCAGAGGCCGATGAAGATTGATCAACATCCTTTCCCAGCAAACATAGTGGAGGCCGCAAACAAAACCAAAGTGTTGACATCGGCAAGCGCTAAAAGGAGAGCATCGGTGGATCCTAGAAATCAAGCAACTGCTGATGACTTGAAAGGGAAAGAGAGAGTTAAAGAAAGCAGTAGCTCCAGAAGACCTCCTAGACCAGCTCCTTACAGAATTCCAGGTGACCGCTATCGGCATCGGCAAGAGGAGTTGCGTCGGGAAGCGTGGCATCGGCATGAGGACCATTGGAGATGCCCCTTCTTCATCTACTGTTGGGAAGAAGGCATTAAATTGCCTACTGTTGATAGTTGCCCCGAGTGCAATGGTTATGATCGAGCCGATCGGACAGAAAGAAAACCGCACTATGGTGATCGGAGCAGATACATCTGTAAGCCGATCAGAAAGAGGGCATCGGTACATGATCGGCTGGGGGGCAGAACCAGTGTGCATGAAAGGCTGGGCAGGCATGATGACTGTTTGCCGATGAACCGAGAGGAGCTCGAGGAGATGGCCAATGCGAGAGTTTCTAATGAGGCGATTCTTTGCGAAGACTCCAATATAAACTGCCCCGGTCCAAGTACAAAACTGTATCAGCCCGTCTGGAAGATGAAGCTTCCTCAATGGTGCCCTGAGGGACTGACAAAAACACAGAAGAGGAAATTGCAACAGGAGCGCAAAGAAGAAAACCCCCGTGGGGCAAAGTCTCAAGTGTGGCAGCCAAAGCGTGAAGACGGAGGTCCATCGGCAAATATCAATATGGTTTTATCTTGCCGATGGAATTTCGGGCACTTGCTGATGAGGAGGAAGAATCAGTTCTTTCAGAACAAGTGGCTCAGCTAACCTTGGATCCGATGATGGCCGTCTTCGAGAAGCCTACCGATGACGAAAGACAGCATCTTAAGGCTTTATTCGTCAAGGGCAGAGTTGATGGGCAGCCGATGTCAAAGATACTCATAGATGGAGGGGCTGCGATCAACATCATGCCACATGCTGTGTTTCGGAGGCTTGGAAAAGGAGATCAAGATCTAGCTAAGACAGACATGAAGCTCAAGGACTTTGAAGGGAACATATCACCAGTCAAAGGAGCGCTGTGCACTGAGCTAACCATCGGCAGCAAAACATTGCCGACTACTTTCTTTGTCATCAGCGGCAAAGGTGCTTATAATCTACTGTTAGGAAGAGATTGGATTCATGCTAATTGTTGCATTCCTTCTATGATGCACCAATGTCTCGTGCAGTGGGTTGAAGATAAAGTTGAGGTGGTTCCTGGTGATTCATCCTATATAATTGCATCAGCAGAATCAGAGACTTATGAGCGGACCAAGTGCATATCGGGAGAAGCATGGGATTTGGAGTTCCTCAGAATTGCCGATTATGAACCGCCACCGATCCAAGCAGTCGATTCTGAAGATGAGTTATAAATGGATAGGTTTGCCGATGATGGAAAACTGGGCCATGGGTTTACATCGGCAGATGACTTAGTTGAAGTGGATATCGGAAACAGTGATAGATCAAGGCTAGCTTTTGTTAGTGCTAAGTTAGATCTTCAGAGCAGAGAACAATTGATTGCTTTATTGAAAGAATATAAGGATTGTTTTTCTTGGGATTACACAGAGATGCCCAGGTTAGATCGATCAATTGTTGAACATCGGTTACCTATCAAACAAGGATTTTGGCCACATCAATAGCCAGCTCGCCGATGCAATCCTAAGGTGTTGCCTGATATTAAGGCCGAAATAACAAGGTTGATTGAAGCCAAATTCATCCGACAATGCCGATATGCTGAATGGATTTCTAATGTGGTTCCTGTCTACAAGAAGAATGGGAAACTTCGTGTCTGTATTGATTTCAGGAATCTAAACAAAGCTACGCCGATGGATGGTTATCCGATGCCCATTACCGATTTATTGATTGATGCCGCTGCTGGACATCGGATTATTAGCTTCATGGATGGGAACACCGGATATAATCAAATCTTTATGGCCGAAGAAGATATCTCCAAGACTGCCTTCAGATGTCCAGGTCATGTAGGCTTATTTGAATGGATAGTCATGACTTTTGGTTTAAAGAATGCCGGTGCTACTTATCAGAGAGCAATGAATTACATTTTTCATGAGTACATCGGCACCTTGGTTGAGATTTATATAGATGATGTGGTGGTTAAGTCTGAAGACTTCGAGAATCATCTGGCTGATTTGCGAAAAATATTAGAGTGCACAAGGAAGCATGGGTTGAAGATGAATCCTAACAAGTGTGCATTTGGTGTATCGGCAGGACAATTCTTAGGTTTCATGGTGCATCAGAGGGGTATTGAAATTAGCAGGAAGTCCATTGATGCTATCAACAACGTGATTGCTCCTACCGATAAGACTGAGCTACAATCTCTGATCGGCAAAATCAATTTTATTCGAAGATTCATATCTAATCTATCAGGAAAAATCAAAGCTTTCAGTCCATTATTGAAGCTGAAGGCCGATCAGAAATTCATATGGGGAGAAGAACAGCAGTTGGCTTTAGAAGAAATTAAGAAGTATGTGGTGAATCCACTAGTGCTAGTTCCACCCCAACACGGGAAACCCTTCAGGTTGTATCGGTCAAGTGATGATGAAGTCATTGAATCAGCTCTAATCCAAGAGTTTGAAGGAAAAGAACGTGTAATCTATTACCTGAGTAGAAGATTGGTAGATGCTGAGATCAGGTATTCGGCCATTGAAAAGTTATGTTTATGCTTATATTTCTCCTATGTTAAATTAAGGCATTATCTGTTGATGGTCGAATGCGTGGTTATATGCAAAGACGATGTGGTCAAATATATGCTGTCAATGCCAATTCTAAGTGGAAGAATCGGCAAGTGGATTTTAGCGTTATCAGAGTTTGATCTGCGGTATGAATCAGCTAAAGCAGTCAAAGGGCAAGTCATGGCTGATTTTGTTACTCAGCACTACGGCGCGTTGAATTCTTTGGAGATTGCTCCAAGGACACTCTTCTTCGATGGTTCTACATGTGGCGAAGGAGCAGGTATCAGCATTGTGCTGATATCACCTCAGGGGAAGAAATATGAATTCTCATTGCCGATTGCTACCACATCGACAAACAATCAGGCTGAGTATCAGGCTGTGTTGAAAGGTCTGGAGTTACTCAGGGAAGTCTGTGCCGATGCTGTTGAAATTTTTGGTGATTCGATGTTGATCGTTAATCAATTAGCTAGGGTATATGAATGTCGAAGTGAAGTTTTAATCTCATATTATGAGAGATGTCAACAGTTATTGAAGGAGTTCAAAGATTTTCACCTTGAACATATCTCCAGATTACATAATGAAGAAGCTAATCGGTTAGCACAACATGCTTCGGGGTACCAGCCAATCCGCGAAGTATTGGCATCGGCAACTGATGCCGATGACTGGAGGAAGGAGATTGCCGATTATTTGAAAGATCCATCTAGAAAGGTCGAGAGACGCGTAAGATTTCAAGCTACTAAGTATGTGCTCCTTGATGATGAATTATATTATCGAACAATGGATGGAGTTTTGCTCAAGTGTCTTGGCAAAGAAGAATCAAAGATTTTAATGGGCGAAATCCATGAAGAAGTATGTGGGGCACATCAATCGGCTTTCAAGATGAAGTGGATGATCAGGCGAAATGGATATTACTGGCCGACGATACTTCAAGATTGTTTCAAGTATTTTAGGGGATGTCAGGAGTGTCAAAAATTCGGCAACGTTCAAAGAACGCCTGCATCGGCAATAAGTCCTATCATTAAACCATGGCCATTTCGAGGATGGGCTATTGATCTCATCGGTCAGGTATACCCACCATCAAGCAAGGGGCATAAATTCATACTTGTCGCTACCGATTACTTTACAAAGTGGGTCGAAGCAATTCCTTTGAAGAATGCGACATCGGCAAATATGATTGATTTTGTAAAAGAGCATATTGTGTATCGGTTTGGTATTCCTCAAACTATTATGACCGATCAGGGAACCATGTTCACATCAGGGGAGTTTGATAGATTTGCCGATGAGATGGGGATCAAGGTCTTAAATTCCTCACCGTATTATGCTCAAGCCAATGGTCAGGCCGAAGCCTCTAACAAAGGGATTATTAAACTCATTAAGCGCAGGATCAAGGAAAATCCTAGAAAATGGCACACAGTTTTGAACGAAGCTTTATGGTCATATCGGATGACGTGCCATGGTGCTACTAAAGTATCGCCTTATCAGTTGGTATACGGCCATGATGCAGTTTTGCCTTGAGAGATCAAGACTGGTTCGAGGCGAATATTTCATCAAGATCAGTTGTTGGCCGATGATTATAGTACACTCATGAAAGATGAGTTGGAAGATCTGGCAAGTCATCGGCTAAAAGCTTTAGTTAGCATCAAAGAGAACAAGAAGAGAGTTGCTAGGTGGTATGATAAAAGAGTGAAGACGAAGGAATTTGCCGATGGTGATCTAGTCTGGAAGTTGATTTTACCGATGGGGACTAAGAGTACAAGGTTTGGTAAATGGTCTCCTAATTGGGAGGGTCCTTATCGCATCAACCGGTCCGTTCCAGGTAATGCCTATATCCTAGAAACTCTCAAAGGAGAAGTATTTTCAACAGCATTAAACGGTAAATATCTGAAGAAATATTATCCTAGTATTTGGATAGACGCTTGAAAGAACAGGAGTAATCGTGACCTGGAGGAAATTTCGGTGCATAAAATATTTTATACTCCGAAATTGGGGGCATGTGTTGACATTGTTTTTCAGCACGTGTCAATAAGGATCGGGAGACTAAACTAAATTGGCAAGAGGGTGGTTGTTCTTCAGCATTGCCTCTGAGTTGCCGATGGACGGTTGCCGATGAAGGACATGTTGATCTCGTACATTGCCGATGAAGCCAGAGGGCTGTTGCCGATAAGATAGGCAGAAAGGCTAGAAGGTCGTTGCCGATGCCAGGGATGTGCCGATAAGGAGATGACTTCATCGTGACGGGAGCGGACAGCGGATCGGCGACACGAAGCTTATGATTTTTCGTATTATAGTTTAAGTCCAACTCCTATACAAATTTTATTTATTTTTCAAGAAATAGAGTTCGTATAAGGAATTAGTTTAGTTTTTTTATAGTTGAGCTTTACGTATTAAATTAGGACTCTTTTTATTAGCAGAGTATAAATATATGCCGAAGGGCATTGTAATGGATATCCAAGCATCAATAAACCAATTTACTTCTTATTTACTTTTACCAGTACTTTACTTTTCGGTGACTTCGCCAAGTACCTTTTCTTTTTCAACTAGTTCTTTCAAGAATCGACGGGCTGCATCAACTTGATCTCCGGCGACCTTGCAGGTTCGGTGTCTACCGAGCACGATTCAGGCTTTGACTTCCGGGCGTATCGCTGTCGTCTTGTCTGATCTGTTCAACAGTTATCGAATACTTTCTGAGCTTTGACGTTCGGGCGCATCGCTGTCGTCTCGTTCGGATTTTATTCAAATTTATCATCCTTGTCGATTAACAGGTCAAATCGACTGGCACGCTTCGGATATCGATTTTGGGTATTAGCCCGATGTGTTTACAGATATAATTTTGCATCAACACATAGATATTAAAATTTTTGCTAATAAATCATCAGTCATAGCATCAGTTATTATTTGTTGTAAGATCAGTTGAATACCATAATTATCCTGTGGAAGTAAGTCAGTTCTCAGAGGTGGGTTAAAAGAAAACCATACTGCTTTAGGAAGCGGACAGTGGAAGAACAAATGAGCATCATCTTCAACTTGCCCACAGGTTGCACAGTAGGGGTCAATATGGTGAGAGTACCTGGAAGCTCTTGCTTCAGTTGCCAAAGCTCTCCTAATTAATCTCCAAGTAAAGGTCTTGATAATAGGTGGAATAGTTTTCATTTTCCAGACCCTTTTTAACATGACATTCACCTGAGGCAAGATACTTCTAGAACCCTGAGTTGGGAGCTGAATTTGTTGAGTGCGAGATAGATACCTGTAAATGTTTTTAGTAGTGCATATACCATTCTTAGCTGGTTTCCACCTTAGCACATCTGGTGTTGTGGCAGGCACTATAGGTAGTTCACTGATTTCCTGCACAGCATTATGCTGAAATATTTCATTTAATAATTGTACATCCCACACTTGTGTGTCAGGGATCCATAAATCTGAAATCAAAGATGGGAGAGGGTTAGTTGTGACTGGATCCTTCAATTGAGCATGTATTGTTTCCTAGTTGGGGTACCATGGAGTAGACCATATGGAAGAGTTGCCTGCATGAATTTGGTAAGTAACATTATTGATTAGATCTTGTTTGACCTTCAGAAGTGATGACCAAAAAACCAATCTAGTGGACGTGGGGTTTTGCTGTCCAAAAAGAAGCATTAGGATAGTATTTTGCTTTGAGAACAGCTATAAGAAAAGTGTTCTTTGCAGTGACAACATCATAGGCAGTATGGATTACCAAGCTTTTGTTGATTGTATGAAGATCTCTTATCCCTAATGCACCATTTTCTTTGGACTAGCAAATGTCTTCCCACGACCTGTAAGCTATGGGATTAGAAGGGTCGTTCTCCTGGACACCTGCCCACAAAAATCTTCGAAGGATAGAGTTAATTTTCTCAATGAAAGTGTTAGAAAAAAGAGTAGTGATATATAGTAAACCGGTATAGATGAGAGAACAGATTGGATGTAGGTAAGTCGTCCAGCACGATTAAGCTTGTTAGCCTTGACTATTGTAAGCTTAGCAAGAAATTTGTTGTAGACGAAATTATAAGCTCTATTCTTGTCTTTATGGTTGAAGATGATTGGATGACCAAGGTGGATAGTGTTGGGGAGCAGATCAGGAATAGGAAAGATGTTTTTAATATTGGCAATGGTATTAGTGTCAACATTCTGGCTACAAAGGATGGAAGACTTGTTCATGTTGGGAGTCTGGCCAGACCTGTGACAAAAATCATTAAGAATGGTACTGATGGTAGTCGCTTCACAAGTAGAGGCCTCCCCACAGAGGATGAGATCATCCGCAAAGAGTAAGGAGTGAATAGGAGGACAATCAGGACCCAAAGTGGTGCCCTTCAGATTAGCATTATGCATGGCATCATGTAAGGCAATCGATAATTCGTTAATAGCAACCGCAAAAAGAAATAGAGAAAGTGGACAACCTTGTCTAATACCTTTTTTGGGAAAAAATATCCTGTGAGTTCACCATTTACCAGAACCGCCATTGAAGTTGTTGTGAAGCAGGCTCAGAGTAGGTTAATGAAATGTTGTTGCAAACCAATTTGATGTAGTGCTTGAGTAAGGAAATCCCAACTAAGCCTGTCAAAAGCTTTTGCCAAGTCGATCTTAAGTAGAAAGGACCTGCAATTCCAATTCTTCAAGCGAAAAGAGTGAACAATTTCTTGAGTGACAATAAAGAAATATGCCTACTCTTAATAAAAGCTGCCTGGGCTTGATCAATGTAGTTAGGAAGATGAGGCTTAAGCCTATCAGCCAGAGTCTTAGCTATGAGCCAATAGATAACATTACAAAGGCTAATAGGTCTAAAATCCTGAGGAATTACAGGCTGTACCTTCTTAGGGATCAAGGTAATGAAAGTTTGATTAAGTTGAGGATCAAGGAAAGTAGTCCTATAAAACTGAGTTACCAGGTTGTGAATATCAGTAGCAATTCAAGGCCATGCAGATTTATAGAAGCCTGCATTGAGCCCATCAAGCCCTGGGGATGCATTGTTACGCATACCTTTTATGATGGTGTGCAGCTCCTAGAGATCTGGGGTTGAGTTGGTGAAGATGTTGATACTTTCAGCATCATTATAGTGGTGGTTGTCGAAGTTTTGCTGCTGTTGTTCACCTTCTTGAGTTTGTTGCCCTGCATGGTACTGTGAGGTAGCCGAGGTGGTAGCAAATGGTAGCTAATTGTTGATTGATTCCTACAGAGACAAAGACTGGCCTAAAATGTCCTCAAGTTGATTAAGACCAAAGATATTTTGAAAATAATTCAGGAGGGTAGTAGCAATTTGATTCGGAGTGGTGGACTCAGTGCCATCTGGGTTAAGAAGATACGTAATGGTATTTTTCCTGTTTCTCTTGATGATGGCTTGATGAAAGTAGGTAGTGTTCCTATTTCCCAATTTAGCCTAGTTTTCCTTAGCCCTCTGCAGGTGGAAGATCTCATCTTTGTTAAGGATATCATTGTGCTAGATGGTGAGGTGATGTTGAAGTGCAAAATCTTGTTCCTGAGGAGGCTTGGATTGCTGCTAGAGGATGAGATTTTCCATATTTTCAATCTGGTCAGAGAGTTTAGGCTTAGCTTTCCTCCACCTTTTGAGATCAGTGGCTAAGTATTTAGTTTTTTGGTGAAAAAACCTATTTGAAGACCTTATCCAGCTCTGTTTTGCCAGCTCAGTGTAGTCCTGCTCCATCAACCACCAGTTCTCAAAACGAAAGACTTTGTTAGTTCGAGGACGATTAGAATGAAGCATAGTAAGAATAGGAGTGTGGTCACTACGCAGCATGGTAGATGATACACCGTTGTACGTGGATAAGCTGTACACCATTCGACATTCGCCAAGCAACGATCAAGCCGCTGAAAAGTGGGAGTTGAATTGAAATGCTTCTTCGTCCATGTGTACACTGGGCCACTATAACCTAAGTCCAAAAAGCCACTCACATAATCACAAAACAAGTTAATACGTCTAATATCAGCCCTACCCGGACCACATTTCTCATTAACATGGATGAGTTCATTCATTGTCACCCATAGCTAAGATAGGAAGGGTACTATAATTTGCAACACAATTAAGCACCCTACTCCATATGGTAGTGGTGTTCCGGTGATGGGGATCACCATAGATGCAAACCAAACCAAAATGATCAGAAGAACTAGTACTATTACACAAAGCTAATATGTAGTGGTGATTATGATCTACTATAGTGATGGAAACAGCTTGGGTCCAGAGTAACCAAAGTCCACCGGACTAACCCTGCGCTGGAACTATAAAAGCATTTGACATGTTAAAACTATTAACAATAGAAGTTTGAGAAATAGAACTGTTTCTAGTTTTACATATAAAACAAACCTGAGCTTTCGTCGAAGTTAGGAGTCGTTGGAGGTGTTGCATCGTGGGACTACGCAGGGACCCTCCTGATCCCTGGCAGTTCCAAGACAAGAGATTCATGTTTCACCCGACGCCCTTGAGGCTGGCGCCCTAGCCTATCCAGGAGTGGTTGCATCCAAGGACAGATCCAGTATAGAGTCATTGCTGTCACCAGACAGCAGTGCCTGTTATTAGGGCCGTGTACCCCTCTATCATTTTGTATTGATGACAGCAGCCTAGCTCACCACATGACCTCAGTATCCTTCTAGACTTCCAGACTCTAGAGGCAAGAGGCATCGAGCAGGCTTTTGTTTGGTCCACCGGCCCATGTATCAAATGAATTTATGAATCCACACAACCCATTCACGAGTTATACAGGTCCAGCTAAAAGAAAATACCCTATAGAGGACAGGAGGAGACGATAAATGTTGTTAGGTGTTGTTGCATCAAGGACTAGCTTCTCCTTTCTTTCAGAACGAAGACTCTCAAGACACAGTGCGGCAGGCGGCGGGATCTCCCTCAGGTAAGGGTTGTATCCAAATTCAATCCTACATAAAATTTCACAAATTGATTTGTACCTCTCGTTGGCAACTTGGCACCGAGTAAACAAGTTGTGAAGTCAATTTTTTTCCCTAGGGCACTTTGATCCAATGATGAATGATCCATTGATGCCTTTTAAATTAAGTTGATTTTTTTCCTAGGGCAGATTGATCCAATGATCCATTGGGGCCTTTTAAATTTTTAATCATCTATCAAACTTCCTTGAGATCATGATGGCCGGAACCAATTACCAGCACTATAGATGGGACTGCTTGAATTCAGTTCTTGACTTGCTACTTATCGAGTTCAATGATCGATTTGGTGAAACAAATTCTAATTTGCTTACTTACATGGCTGTTTTTAGTCCGAAAGATTCTTTTGCTGATTTCAAATTGGAGAGCTTGATAGAATTAGCTAAGTTGTATCCTGATGATTTCAATTCTGATGAGTTGAAGGATCTTGCTCATGATCTTCCCATTTAGATGGACAATATTCAAGTTGATGAAAGGTTTTCTGGATTGAGCACAATTACTGAACTTGCCAAGCTGATAGTGGATACAAAGAAGCATCTGGCTTTTTCTTTGGTCTATCGGCTTCTAAAGCTAGTACTTGTTTTACCTTTAGCCACAGCATCTATAGAGAGGTGCTTCTCAGCAATGAAAACAGTGAAGACTTTATCACGCAACCGTATTGGCAACAAGTTTATGAATGACTGAATCATTTGCTTTGTTGAGCCCGCCTTTGTAGCAACAATCCTAGACAAAGTTATAATAGATCGCTTTCAAAAGATGGAAAATCGCAACCACAAAATGCTTTTATAAGAGGTAAACATATGTTATGCCATGTATACATTGATCTGTTACTTTGTTACTTTGATCTATTAAACTATATCTTTTGTTACTTTGATCTATTAAACCATATCAACTTTCTAGCGTATTGTTTGTTTACTATAAGCTGTGATTATCAGTTCACAAATTCGTAGTGACACCATTGATCCAAAATCCTGGATCCGTCCCTGGTTGCATCTTGTCGATGATGTGGTTCACCAGCCATCAGGGTGTCTTGAGCAGGATCATGATGAGTTGAGTCTTGAATTGGAACACCGGCATGGCTTTCCTGTAACTGATAGCAACGATCAGAGTGTAAACTCATCCTCCCCATAGGAGGGTCATTGATGCTATGGAACTGATGTGGAGCCAAGCTGGGCTCGATGTAGACTCTGCCATCTTCGATGAGCCTGAGGAATTCC
This sequence comes from Bothriochloa decipiens, assembly GCA_023333625.1. Classification (NCBI taxonomy): domain Eukaryota; kingdom Viridiplantae; phylum Streptophyta; class Magnoliopsida; order Poales; family Poaceae; genus Bothriochloa; species Bothriochloa decipiens. Next base: position 69,213,449 of record CM041631.1, read on the forward strand.
GGATTTGTAGGTAGGAGAAGCGGAGCCTGGCGTGGAGCGGACCGCAACACCTCAGCCAGAGGGCCGCCACCACCATCGCTAAGAGAATAGCAGTGAAATTCTGGCGATTGATGAACTTCTCGTGTGGACGGAGGTCTGTGTCCGCCTGACTGCACAGAGTCGGCATCGTAGTCGTGGCAGGAGAAGTCGGCGTGTGTGGCGACGAGTTGATGCTGTTCGAGGTGGGCATCCACCGGAAGTGGAGCTCCTCCTGGTGCTCCATGTCCTACATGGCGATCTGTTGCTTCTCCCGATGCTGCACCTCTTCCATGCTGATGTGGTGCTCCTCCTGAGGTTCCACCTCCTCCAAGGCAGACTCCACTCTCACAGCAGCGTCGGTAGGGGAACTGAACGATCCCCGCCGGAGGCAGGCGGTGCATCAGTAGCGGAGCATGGAGTGGATTGGGAGGCGTGGGTGGTGGTGGGCGGCCTGGAGGCGTGGGCGGTGGTGGGCGGTCGGGAGGCAGCGGATTCATGAAAGGGAGCACCGGGATTGCGGAGCTGTTGTAATCCATGGTGGAAACGGGGAGCAGGAAGCGAACAATGGAAGCAAGCAGATTGAAACTTGGATTCTCATCAATCTGATAAAGCATCACGGAGAAAAATGGAAAGGATTTGGGGCGGATTGGGTCGGTGGATGGATATTGGGATGGTGACACCGACGGCTCGAGATGTTCGTGGGCAGGGGCAAACACGAGAGAAATCGACGAACAAAATCCGAAATGGCAGTCTGGACCGAGTGGAAAACAACAAACGAAGCTGTGCGGGAGGTGGATTGATGCGGATTTGGGGAAAGATTTGGGAATTGGAAAGAGGGGAAGAGGGATACGGCATTATGCCCTGTACTATTTTGAGTGAGCACGACGGAACCCACCGGCGGAATCAGCAGAAGACACCAAAAGACCACGGATCGGAATCAGGGAGATGCGGGGCAGGTGGATCTGCAAAGAACTAGACGGATTAAAGCAAGAAGAATCACGGAATAAGGTGGATTCGAGAGGATGTAAGTAAGGATACGGCAAGTTGCCCACGGCTACTCAGAGACTCTCCCGCACCGTCCTTGTGAGCACAGGTTTCATTCAATGCTCAGAAGAAGAGGCAATGTTGGCCACCGTTGAGCTAATGAAAACAAGAAGAATGGCTATATGACCTCTAGCCATCAAAGGTCGTCTGAACTTTTGCAAGAAATCAGGCACCTGATTAATAGCAATTCCCATATATATTTTATTTGAACTCTTCATATCTCAATATACACTATGTCAATATTGAATTACCGCAGCGTTACATATTGGGGTCCCGTGACAGGCCCTTAAGTTGCCTGCTGCGGTAAATCGATCGATTTACCGTAGCGGGCATTTTTTTTATTATCGTAGCGGGCACTTTGCCTACTGCGGTAAATCGATTTACCGCAGCAGGCATCTTAAGGTGCCCGCTCTGGTAAATACCTGATTTACCGCAGCAGAAACCTTATAAGGCCCACCACGGAAAAGGCAAGGCCCAATAAGCCCAGCCAAGGCCCAATCTGACAGCCACAATATATATAGCCTGAACTTAGGGTTTCCACCTCATCCCACTCTCTCCCTCGCACTTGCTGGGCGCCGCACGTGAAGTCTCGCGCCGCACGCACGCGAAGTCTCGCGTGACTCCTTCTCCCTCTCACTCCTCTCTCTCCTGTCCGCATCCCTCCCCTCCTCTCTCCCAGGAGCTCCCCTTTCCTTCCCATGCCGCGGCGGCTCCCTGGTGGATCCGGCCCAGCGGAGTTGGTGGAGGTGGAGGAGGCCTTGGCGGCTCGAGCACGTGGCGGCGCCCCTCTTCCTCTCCTTCGCCGGCGACGACGGTGCTCCATGGTGGCACCTCTTCCTCTCCTTCACCAGTGAGGCCACGGCGGCGCGCGGGACGGCGGCGAGCGAGACGGTGGCGCGCGCGAGGCTGCGACCTAGGGTTCCGGTAAGTACATCTCCACATCGCTCACTCCCCCATCTTCCTCTATCCTGCTCCCTCACTCCTCTCTCTTCCTCTCCAGATCCAGATCGAGGCTCAAGGCCCACAGCGGCGCTCAGATCTAGGCCGAGTCTTCCTCCATCGCAGATCCGGCCTCCTCCACCTCGACGCCAGTGGATCCGGCCTCCTCCCCTTCGGCGCCGGCGGATCCAGCCTCCACCACCTCGATGCCGGCAGATGCGGCCTCCTCCGCCTCGACACCGGCGGATCCGGCCTTCTCTGCCTCGGCGTCCGCGGATCTGGACTCCCCCACCTGGACGCCGGTGGATCCGGCCACCTCTACCTCGACACCGGTCACGGCAGCGCCCCTCCATCTTCCTCCATCTTCCTCCGGTGGCGCGCATGGATCTAGCGCCCGGCCACGACAGTGGGCTCGATTGGGCCCGATAGCGGGGTCGATTGGGCTCGCCGGGCATTTTTTTAATTTCTAAAATTTTTTTCTGCAGCGGGCAACATAAACGCCCGCTGAGGTTAATACTGCTTTACCGCAGCGAGCACCGACGCCCGCTGCGGTGGTGCCCGGATTTACCGTGGTGTGGCACCGTAAGCGGACGCCTGTGCCTGCCACGGTAAAGCTAAAATGCCCGCTGCAGTTATGTGTTCCAGACGTAGTGATATCCCGATGATTTTTCATGGCCTGAGTGCCTGACGCAACGACCTGCTGTGACTGTGACATGAATCGTGACTCGTCTTCTACTCTCGTGCCAATTGGTAAGCCAGCCTTCTCGAACCAAGTCGCTATCTTGGTAGTCGTCGCGGAAGCTCTCCATGGCATCGCGCAGTCTCATGACGGACGATACCACGAGCTCCTTCTTCCGGTCCTCCAGCCGCGGCAACCCGCAATGCTTCTCCCCTTCTCCCCGAACGCGTCGCAGTACTCCAAGTCAAAGATGTCATGCGTCACACGCTTGGGCACGCCTGCCGTCTCCCTTGCGCGGTTGTACTCCTCCGCGGACCGGAGCATCTCGGCCACTGACGGCAGCGCACTCCGGCCGGACAGCACCTACGCCACCCACCTCGCATGCACCTCGTAGAACCGCGGTGCTAGCACCCTCATGGGCACGCCCACGAAGGAGAGCGCCGGCGGCAGCGCCGGCGGGAAGGTGTGCTCGAACAGCGGGCTGATGTGGTTGTCGTCGACGGTGACCAGGCCTCCTGTGTCCAGGAACGGGAACGAGTAGTCGTACCTTGGATGGATTCACAATCAGCTGGCAATCTCACCTATGCGTTGTGCATAGCTGCCTTTCTTACCCGGTGCAGTAGATGACGGCGTCGGCGACAATGGAGGAGCTGTCGGCGAACCTCACCTGCCCGCCCTCGCACAAGCTATCAATCTACATACGCACAAGCATTCTTGTCAGATCATATGTATGTTAGTTGTTCACGTCCATGAACGAGCAGCAGACTTGCCTGGAGGTGAAGGTGAAGGTTGTGGTGCCTGGACACAGCTTGCCTCATGCCGGGGAACACGGCGCCGCCGTCCATGGACTTGACGATGATGTGCACATCTCTTGTCACCGTGCAGAGCTCCAGCGCGATGTCCGCGCCGCTCGCGTGGCATCCCACCGCCACCACCACTTGGTCATGGAAAGAGTCTGGCACCTGGTACGAGTGCGAATGCAACTGCCTCCTGCTCCACTTGTCCATGCCGTTGACTTTTGGGAGCCTTGGCTGCGTGTACTGGCCGATGGCGATGACCACGGCGTCGAACACCTCCTCCGTAGTGACCACCTCGGTCTCACATCCACCACGCCTTGACGAACACCTCACCGTCCATAGCGTCACGCCGCCGTTATCGCAGTCGGGCGAGAACAGGCCGACGTGCAGGACCTTGGTGTTGAGCCTGACGGCGTCCATGCGCCCGAACGTGTCACAGAAGTCCCTGATGTACCTGAGGTACTCGGCGTGGCCAGGATACCGCCGGTCGTCGCCGGTGCCGTCCTGCCGTCCTTCTTGGGGTAGAACGGGAAGTCGGAGAAGGCCGTAGTCACCCTGGGCGAGTTAAGCCGGACAGAGGCGTAGATGCTGCTGTGCGTGCCAGCCGCACCGAGGGGGTCGCCGACGTCGGTACTCGGGTCGTACAGCCACTGCCCGTCGACGCCGGCGCTCTGCTCCAAGACCGTCACGTCGTGGCCCTCGTGGAAGAGCTCGCGGGCGGATACCAGCCCTGAGACGACGCCGGCGCCGACCACGCAAACCTTCTTGGACGATACCATCTCGCCTCACCGCCGACCAGCAGAACTGCAGACACGCTACTCGTTTGATTTATAGGCTCTCACCGCCGACCAGCAGAACTGCAGACACGCTACTCGTTTGATTTATAGGCTCTGGCCAGTTGCATTGCAGGTCCTGGTCACGGGTGCTCGTTTCTGTTTTCATTTTCCTACTCATTTCCACTGCTGCTACTATTATATAATTTTCACATATCCCACTATGCAATGTCGTTAAATTAACTAGATAATACCTTGCAGTGTTGTTGTGAAAATTTTGTTAAAAAAAGAGAAAGGTCACCCAGTGGAGTACAAACAGCCCCCACAGCATTAGGCCCATGCCACAATCCCCCTCCCCCCACCACACCCACCCCACCCCTCCCAAAAAAATCAACCTACATCAGACTTAGACCACCTGCAGGAGCATATACGAGATGAAACTGCCGCACCGCGGCCCTATAAAGGGTTCGGTAAACTACCGGACGGGCTCCGGTCCTGGCCATATACCGATCGTACGGATCGTCCGGTAGGCGCCGTGCGGGGCCCGCGTGTCCTCGTCCTCCACACGCCCGAGCCACGCACCGCTCGTGAGGCCGTCCGCGTGCCATGGCCAGAAGGAGAAGGGAGGGCGTGGAGGGAGGGAGGCGTGTCTAGGTGGAGAAGGAGCTCACCTGGCCGCGCACCATGGAGCTCGTGCACCTAGGCCTGCCGCGGCCATGGAGCTCGCCTGCCCGCCGTAAATGAAACATCCTCAAATTTTTCACGAAGAAAAAATCCGCAGAATGAATAATAATGTGAAAATATAATCTATCATATTATTATATAACTATTGATAATCAAATACATACATCGAAACTAGATAAAGGAATAAATAATAGGGCTTACATTAGTTATTACATCGCCACATGGTGGATCATCAGAGTACAAGCATCCAGAACAGCTGCGGAAGGATCTTCATCAACCATCTTGAGCGTAGGCACGAGACCTCGTAATCCTTCTATTTGCAACATCATTGTGAAGCGGGTAAATCTGCACACCGCCAGATGTGTGCAGGCCATGGTCAGCACCGATGAGCTTTAGTGGAAAAGAAACAAAGGGATCTGGCGATCCTATAGTTTGGCTGTGGTTTTTCCTATGCATGCAAGTAGTAACCAAGTTTATAATAATAAGTCAAGTTTTAACACATTCCCATCCCACACACACCTTCAACCACCATCCCATCCATCCCAGATCCATCACCACATCACCACCATCCAGACTTACTCTCAGGTCGACCAGGCCAACTCCCTCTTGGCCTGTCTCAGCGGCCCGCAGCCCCCAACCTAGGGCTTACGACCGGAAGGAACTCTCGGGGAAGGTAGAACACTCCTCTCACTAGTCCGAAAAACAGAACACAGAAAAGGTCCATAGCCGATAAGTCGGCATTTGTATCGATCGATCAACCATACACACTTTGCAGAGGTTTCACATTACACAAGACCACCATCATTGGCATGTACATTGCCTAGGCTGATTCCGGCTACTTGCTTAACTAGAGCGATACCATCATGCCACTCAACCCTGGAAACTCAGGAAACGTGTCTCGGGCAAGTTGAGACTGGGAAAGCGTGGTACCGGGCCCCTCCAAGTGGTACCAACATCTAGGAAGGTATGGGAAACTCTCATCCTACCACCCACCCTCACAACCTACAGTAATGGCATCACTCTACCAAGTAGTCTAGCCGTCTCCCCATCATAGAGAGCTTGAAGAATGCAAAGGATTCCTATGATCCACATACCAGCACAATATTTCCTAAGTGTGACCAAGCCAGGATGTCTTCATCAGGGTTGTCTTTAATGTTCTACCATGGCACCTTTGTCCTGGGTTCCACCCCTCAGAGGCTGACACCCTAGGATTCTCCTTGTCAACACTTCATGGACCTGCCACAGGTCAGTTTCGCAGGGATGTCCAGGTTCATCCCATGGCAAGACTCGTCATAGATCCCAGCTCAATCGACTCAACCCTCACCCTACACCCTACCGTAAGTTTCACCCCAAACCTAGATGCAACATCATCAGCTCACATACCCATCTGATCCATCAACACACACACCAAGCCTAGCATCCCTACCAGACACTCCAGGGTTCATCACATCGCATCAAAATATAAGCGAGTGAAGTATATATATTTATAGCAATAAAAGGCATAAACGCGGGTGTCTAATCTAACAGTGGGTGAGCAGGTGAAAGGTTACGACAAGGCAAGGGTCATCAAGTAATATATCTATCATGTAGACCTAGCTCAGGTATATCCATTGCAAAAATATAAAGCACTAGCAAATTCTAAATATTAGCCATGTCTAATAGGATTTCTAAAAGAAGGTGCTGCCATGACACCTGCGATGTCGAGGTAGTAGTGGTACAAGTCTTCTCCCATCAACGTAGTCGATCAGTGGGGCCTCCTCGATCGTGTTTGTAGACTCATCCTCAGATCGCTCCTCCAAGACTCCAAAATCGGGACTTAGTAATCGCTTAAGCGACTCCTATAGAATTCACAAAGAACCAAATAAATATCGAAAAGATCCAAATGCACTCAAACATTAGCTCAAGATGTAGAGCTCGATTTATAGAAAATTTGGGCACTTGTTTCGTATTTTTCTGAGTTCATATGACTTAGTTATGAATTTCTGTAGATTTACATGTATTCTAAAAAAGATAGAAGGCTGAATTAACCAGGGTGCGACACGTGGCAGCTAGAGATAGGTTCACATGGTAGCTGTGGGTCAGGATGATGTGGCAACCGCAGCTGACGAGGCGACTGACATCATCATTGACAGGTGGGACCGTAATGACGTCACTGCTGACGTCAGCGTTGACCACGGTCAACGGCCAAACCCTAATGGGTCGTTATTGGGCCGTTAATGGTCCGAGTGGGCCAGATCTAGGCTGGGCCAGGCCCGACATGTGGCACGCTGTGGTTGCTCCATGTCACCTCATGGATTTGGTCTGGGCTCAGTCCGGGTCGGGTCCACAGCAACTGGTCCATGGTGCACCGGCTGCAGCGAGGTCCACCAGCAGTGCCCTAGGTCTTCATGGACCGAGTCCATCTGTCCGGTGCCGAATCCATCTCCTCTCTCTTTCTGATTTCTTCATGACGGTGCTCGGCTGGCGATGGTGAGGTCGCATAGTTCGGCACCGTGGTGGTCCTCCGGCTTCACCATCTGGCGCTCTGGCTTCGCAATAGCATGGTGTACGGAATCCAAGCGACGGTGCTCCCGGTGGTCCTTCCTTGGCGGTGGCCAGCGGCTGCAGGTGGCAGGCGGATGGTGGTGCACAGCGACAGCGTGACTACAAGGTGCTCTGGCTTCATTGACTTGATCGACGGCTTCACGGCGGCACGGCGAGCTCGGTGATGACCTTCAAGGCGGCAACTTGGCACCCGTCGGTGCTGCCCATGGTGAATGGCGGAGCAGTCGGTGATTCAATGGTGGCGGTGCACGGCTATAGCTTATTAGCAGGCGAACCAAAACTAAAGCAGTGCACGGGGCACAATTGGGGTCTCTAGACACCTTCCCGTTGCACCGGCGATGACCTCAAACCACGGCGGAGTCCGCACGCGTGTGAGGCGCACGGTGGCGCTCCAGTAGAATGGCAGTGACCGAGAGCAGGGCAACCAATAGGGTGCCATGAGCTCCAGCTCCTTCACAGCTCGAAGTAGCACATCCTGGTGAAGCTGGACAATGTCTTCTTGTTCCACAAAGCAGCCAAAGTAGAGCAGGTCTTCTTTGCCACGGCGGCGGTCCAGAGCGGTGTGACGACGGTGCAACCTCGGGCAGACGGTCTCCAGTGTAGCGAAGCAGGTGGCTAGTGTGCGCACGGAGCTCTTCACATCACGGTGATCACAAATCTTAAGTTGGTGCATCTCAGGGCTTAGCGTGGAGGCAGCAAGCGGGCCTCGCCGTGGCCTTGCACCACAGCGGCGATGGGCATGGCGGCGCATCCGCTCTGGCGTCCTCCTGATGCCATGGATCCAGGGGCTAGGCTAGACACGTGCTGAGCGTGTGTGCGTGTACGTCCAAGTGGCCGGGACAAGGCCTTGGCCTACGCGTCCCCGGTACGGGACGCCATGGTCGAAGCAAAGGTCGGGGCGTTGGAAAGAGGGGTCGGCATTGCTCACCTATGCGGTCGCGGTGGAAGGCGTGGTAACATCCACGACGGTGGCTCCGTCGTGCAGTTGAGGCAGAGGAAGACGACGGCGTGGGCTCATGGTTCAACTTGCTCGCAGCTCTGGCGAGGTCGCCTCCACCAACTCTGGCTGTAGCTTCTCTGCTCCCCCTTGCTCGAGTGCACGTGGCGTGGCTCGGTGTGGTCGAGGTAGCGCTGGGGCAGGCGTCCATGGGTCTGATTCCTCTCCACACGTCCTTGCTTCATGACAACTCTTTCCTCTCCAAGTCTGGAGGTGAAGATGCTGCTCCGGCGTGGTCCGGCTTCTTCTCCCTACCTCCTTTCTTCCCCTTTCCTCTCCAACTCCTCCAATTGGGTTGTGGCATGGTGAATTGTTTGGCCACCAGAGCGGCGGCGGCGTGATGGAACCCTAGAGCACTGATGGGTGCTCCTTAAATAGGTGGCGGTGATCAAGAGGTCCGGGTAGACGGTGATCAAGGCGCCGGGGCGATCATGTGGCTTGGGGGGCTCTACAGGTCACTGTTGAGCTTTGGCGGGCTCCACCGGTCAGCGAGGCAAGGCGCATTGCCTTGGCGGCCAAGGGAAGGAGGGAACAGGCAGGGGACAAGCTCACGCTTTGTCCTGGCAGTAGTGCACATGGTAAAACAGAGCGGGAGCGCACGTGAGAGGGGGTCATGCGATTTGCGTGACCCTGTCGGGCGTTGGTCGGCCAGGTGGTATCCATCCATCCGTTGGCATGGTAGGTGGCTGGCACAGATGTCGAGGATGAATGGGCACCGGGCTAGGATTCCCTTGGTGTGCGGCTGCTCTGCTTCACTTGGTTGGAAGCAGAGGAAAAAGGTGAGGGGACCAAAGGAAGGGCTCATGATAGGTGGGGTCCTTAGCAGGACCCGGTCGTCAGTGGTTTGAGGCTGCCCTTTGTCTTCACGTGTGGAGAGTCGAGCAGGCCATGGCGGTGTGGGCCGGCTGCTTCACTTGCTGGGCCATTCAGCATGGTAAAGAAAAAGAGGAGGGAAGGCTGGGCTGGGCTGGTTCCGAGAAAAAGAAAGAAGGGAGAGAAGTGGGGGTTCGTGGGCCAGTCGGGGTACTGGGCCAAAATGGCCTTTTCCATTTCCTGTCATAAGACAAGGCCTTTCCTTTTTCCTGTTTTCAAAATACTTGTTTATATACATGTATGTATATATATGATGTGTCAATTTGTATAGTTTTTCAAATATTGGACATACATGGTCCTAGCTTATGTTGGGTGATAATTCCCATAATATTTATTTGTAAAATAAATATTTTTGTTTCATTTTAATTAGCACCACATAAACCAAATCAAATCCAAATCACATGTTGAGAGTATAATGCAACATGAATGATTATCTATTGCATCATAAAGGAGCATCCAGTGAAGCATTGAGGCATTTCATATGAAACATAGAAGGGTAGCAAGAAGTGCACTGGACACATGACTCCAATGCAAGGAGCTTGAGCAAGATGAGGGGACTTGGTGAGCAAGTTAGGTGATGAAGATAGGAGGAGATTCTAGAGTCTAGTCTCATGTAACATAAGCACAAGAGTGTATCAAGGATGATTTGCCTAACGCATCATAAGGACCAATCTAGTGTTACATAGAGTTATGACAAGTGAAGCATAGAGGGGGCATGATGTGCATTGGATATGTGATCCCAATGTAAAAGGGATATGAACAAGATGAAGGGTTTAGAGGAGTATGATGGGGAATTAGATGAGAGCAGAGTGTTCTAGAATCTAGACTTGTGCAACATGAGTACGAGGGTGCAACTATGATGCTTAACTCATGACACAATAGGTTCTAGACAAAGGTGCTATCACATGTGGCTTAAGATTATATTAAGTCACATGTGATGATGATGTTACTATTTGTAGCACTAACATATGTGCCAGGTGCAAAAAGGGCAAGGTTCCTACATGACACACAACATACATGGCATGTTTTGAAAAATTTTTGTTGGTTGCATTTTTTGGTGTTTGTAATTTTTTTGGGGTTTTTACAGTAAAGGGAGAAGGAAAGAGCGGCCGCGTCGTCGAAGAGGAAGGAGGAGAGGGCCGCCGTGCCATGGCTGCCTGCCGAGCTTCGCCGACAGCCACGGCCACCCGCTGAGATCCATGCTGAGCGTCATGGCCTCCACCCAGCAGCTCCGTCGTGTCGAGCCCAGCAGCCCACCATGCACGGTCCACCTTGGGCAAGCCCTGCCGCCGGCCACACGGGAGAGCTCTGCCACTACGCCGCGTGGGAGGGCCCCGCCGCTGTGCCACGCAGGCGAGCCCCGCCGCCGGCCGCGTGGGCAGCAGGAGCGCAGAGGAGGGGAGAGGGCAGCCCCGCAGCCGATGAGGGAGAGAACGGGTGAGGGAGAGAGAGAGAATGGGGAGGGAGGAAGAAGGGGAGAGAGGAGTGGGCCATGGGAGAGAGAGAGGAAGGAGGGGGAGAGAGAAAAATTATAATAATCCTGACATACAAGTCCCACAGTGGATGAAGGATGCTATAAAGGATTGATGGGTGCGGGAGAAATTGGTATACAGTAGAGAATCTTGATAACCAGGACTTTTAAAGAATGAAAATAGAGGAACATGAGTGCAGATAGTCATACATTAGAAGAATCCTAGTACCTGACACAAGTCAACCTCATAATGGGTCAGGAACCGAAACAAAACCATCCCAATCCAGACGTTCATATGTTGATTATTTAGCCCAGACCAATCCAATCCCTCATGGCTTCTTGGCTAGCACAGTAGCACTCATGCCTAAGGATGTCATGCCAGCACATGAGCTGGTGCATGCATGATGAACATAGGAGACCGTCGAAGACTGGTCCACTAATCCCCCCAGAACGAACTAGCCCATTAATCTATTAGCCCATTCTCATCCAAATTTTGTAGACCCAAATAGAAAACCAAACCACAAAATCTAGTTTCAGCCCAAATCGTTCCCAGGTTGAGACACGAGAACAACTCCTCCTATGTGAACCCGGACTTTATCTGTAGTGAGTTTTTTTGTCCCAGTCAGGGCTCAAACTCAGGACCTGGGGTGTCGCTAGAGTGACTAGACCAACTGTGATGAGGACATCACTCCTTCTTGTGCACCTACTGATCCTCTCCAGGGTCCAATGACCCGAGCTCGAATGCATCAATTACATTTATAGGTGAGCTCATTTTTAAGCGATACTTTTCATACTTTTGAGAATAGATTACTACCTAATGATGTAACATTGCATAGGAACAATGGAGAGGCTCTTGAAGAACTTGGAGGAGGAGTTGGAGATGAGCTGGGCCAGCAAGGGCATGCAACACAAGCTGGAGGTGCCATCCTATAGGATTTCGAGTCTGTCTCGGACTGCCAGACCAGTCTACCATAAAACTAGTCATACAGGCTCATACAGACTCTGTTTTTGACGTTCTGCACGTGGTTGGAAAGATAATTTTATAAGGAAGCCTATAAAGTGATATCACGTCATAACCTCTTCTGAATCCATGGGAAATGTCAAAACAAGTCAGCGTCCAGAATCTGTCTTGGTGCTGCATCACCTTATTTTGGTCCAATGGGCCGTGTATCGTTTATGAGCCCGTTAGGGGGCACGTCTAGGGTAGGCGATGACCCTAAGACCTTTATAATCATACGCCACCACCATCATTAGGTTTTGGGTTTTCTTAGACTTTTCTGTCCATTGACAGCCACCGTTTGTGAAACCCCAACTCGAGTGCTAAATCATTCATCTGCAGTTGTCCCAATAATTGAGCTGCGTTCTTTCGAGTTCTTGCTTGTGTTCTTCATTTCACAGGTAGGGATTAGCCTTTGTGGTGAGGTCAACCGGTTGGAGCCATGGTTGATAACCAGAGGAGACGTGGTGCTAAGATTGCAGGGTTTGGTCTTTCGATCTGAAGCCGGATCAGTGTGTCATGCTCCACCAAAACGATAGTTATCTCAATTTGACAGAAGATCGGGGAATCATGTCCACATCAAGTGGTATTCAGAGCTAAGGTATACCATCAGATTTTTATCCCTAGTTTTGAGTGTTTCGCTTTTGTCCCATAGTCCAGAGCCATACTCGTTTTCCTGTCCTAGAACCTTTCCGCGCCGTAGCCTTTGCTTAATTCAGTCCAGAGTCCGTCGTGTTGAATTTGTGTCCGGGTCAAAGTCTTGTTGCTGGTTAGGTTGTGTTAGAGTCCAGTTCGTGTGTCTTTCTCCTATTGTTTCCATCAAACCCTAGCCGCCGAACCAATTTAGCACGCATTGTTTCCGTTTTGTCCTCGAATTCGGAGTTGTTTCTTGAAACTGGTCCAGTTTTCGCATACGAACTCAGATTTAGACATTCCATATATCGAAATCGAAGAGAAAAATTTTTTGGACTCGGCTGTCCCCTCCTCTGGTGGGTTTAGATAAATTTAGATTGGCCAAAAACTGGTCACAAGATCCCCTTTTCGTGGTCACAACGTTTTTGTCAATTTTGATCACATCTTCTGAAATTTCCACAGGCCACATCTTTCATTTGTCTAAGCTCAAATTTTTTGTGGTTACTTCTTATGTGCTCTTGAGTAATGAAAAAATATCAACAAAATCAAAAGAACAATTCAAAAGTTCCCAAAAAAAAAACGACACCCCAAAAAATAGAAAAATTCAAAGGGGCAAAAGAGGAATAATTTTTTTTTAGCACTTGCCCGAGGTCTATTTGAGTTGTGCAAGCGTGTGCTGTCTTGTGCTTTGTTCCTGTTGATCCTACCATCCATCATACTTGTTTCCTCTATCCTTATTGTCATACGCCTGGTACTTGGAACACGTTAGGCCAGCAACAAGAACAAGTATTTTGGACTATAGTTCAACATTGCTCTCTGTTACTGACTTGTGTGCCACATATACATATTTTTTTTGTTTATGTGCCTTCCAAGCTCCACATATTCTACAGATCAGTACAGAAAAAGACCTTGCAATCATGGTCCACATCCTCCGGTATCACAACCGATCCGCCGGTTGCCATCCTCTGTACGTGTTGGTAAGAACTTGGGTAAGAACTTGGTAAGACGTGTGTGAGGGTGTGATTTCACCAATTAAACCCAAGTAGCTCATAGGGGTTTTTGCTAATCACTAATCATGCTAGATGACACTCCTGTTTTGTAAAGTGACTTGCAGGTCATCAGGGAACTACTCACTACACAAATGAAAATGATGGTGGCATTACAGAAGGATATTTGAACAATCAACCATGATGTTGAACGTGTGGACAAGCGAGTGTCCACGATTTCTAGAAGGGTGGAATAGCTTGAGAAGAATCCACCCAAGCATGATGATGATCAAGATCAGGAGGGAGGCGATGATGGTGTTTTTCTAGAAATAGAAGATGATGTTGTCTATAATTCCGACGGCCTTCCTGACAACATTAGGACCAACGAAAACCGCCTACGTAGAAAACGACTCCTTAAGAATACAAATGGTATGGGAGGTAATAGACATCGACACATTCAAGGTAACGATAACCCATATGCCAAAATTAAATTTACCATACCATCTTTTGTTGGTAAATATGATGCTGATGAATACTTAGATTGGGAGATGGCAGTAGAACAAAAATTTTCTGCTCACCTTGTACCTGATCATCATAAGTTTAGACAAGCCACTAGTGAATTTAAAGATTTTTCTGTAATCTGGTGGACTATTTTGAATGTAAAACCTTCAACATGGGAGAACCTTAAAGTTGCTATGCATGATAGATTTGTTCCAGTTACTTATAAGAGAAATATGTGTAAGAAACTACAATGCTTAGATCAGGGAGATATGCTTGTTTAGGAATATTTTACAGAGCTCCAAAGGGGTATAATGCGTTGTGGCATAGAAGAAGAACCAGAGGATAAATTGTGTCATTTTTATGATGGTTTGAGATCTAAAATTTAGGATCTTGTTGATTATAGAGAGTATAATACTACCAACCAGTTGTTTCAGCTTGCTATGCTTGCAGAAAAAGAATTGCAGGGACGACAGCCATAGCAGCAAAGGAGCCAAAGTAACTACGGCAGCTCTTTCATGCCCAAGAGTTTTCCATCGGGCGCTAAGTCTTCGAGTGCTTCTCCTTCAGCAGTAGTGCCAGCCAGCACGCGACCACCACCAGTGACCACATGATCATCACCAGCTGCATCTTTTCCTTCAGCCACTGGTAAGACTCGTATGCAAGAACCGACATCATCTGTGGCTTCTACCGGTCGCTCTTTAGCTATTCAGTGCCGTCGCTGCTAAGGGTATGGTCATATAGCAAGAGAATGTCCAAGCATACAGGCATACATCACTACTGAAGATGGTGGTTACGTTAGTGCCTCTGATGAAGAACCTAACATTGAAGAAGCTGTTACAAATGAAGACAGAGTGCTTGTTAGCTCCGAAGATGTAGGCAACCAACAAATTTTTATTGTGCAGCATGTTCTTAGTACACAGGGGCACCGATGCAGAGAAGCAGCAACGTCATAACTTGTTTCAGATTTTATTTGTGATTAAAGATCGACGTGTACGCGTGATCATTGATGGAGGCAGCTGCAATAATTTGGTAAGTGAAGATTTGGTCAAGCATCTTGAATTAACGACCCAACCTCATAAAAATCCATACCATATTTAGAGGCTAAACGATTCAGGTAAGGCCAAGATAACTAAAATGGCACAAGTGTATTTTTCCCTTGGTCCATATTCTAATTATGTAGATTGTGATGTGGTTCCAATGCAAGCTTGCTCTCTTTTATTGGGTAGGCCTTGGGAACATGATAATAATGTTGTCCACCATGGTCGAAGTAATACATATACCTTTATGCATAACGAATAAAAAATTACTTTGCAACCCATGACACCTGCTCAAATTGTACAAGCTAAAAAGGGCAGATTAGCTGTTGATGCTAAAATTGAGAATAATTCTAAAATTAAATTGAAAAATCCTGTGATGCTTGCCTGATCTTGCAGAGATTAATGATATGTGCTATGCTTTGATATGCAAAGATGCTTTATTTTCCATAGCGGATATATTTGGCACAGTTCCATCTTCTGTCGCTGACCTTTTGCAGGAGTACAATGACATTTTTCCTCTGAGATACCTCCAGGACTTCCACCCATTCAAGGGATTGAACATCAGATTGACTTAATTCCTGAAGCAAGTTTGCCAAATCGAGCTGCTTATAGAGCCAATCCTAAGGAGACTGAGGAGATTCAGTGCCAAGTCCAAGACCTTTTGGACTGTGGGTACGTCCATGAGAGCCTTAGTCCTTGTTCCATTCCAGTTATTTTGGTTCCAAAAAAAGATGGCAGTTGGCACATGTGCGTAGATTGTAGAGCCATTAATAATATCACCATAAGGTACCGTCATCCTATTCCTAGGATAGATGACATGCTTGATGAGTTAAGTGGTTCTGTAAATTTTTCAAAGGTAGACCTGAGAAGTGGGTAGCACCAAATACGAATGAAACTAGGAGACGAATGGAAAACTGCTTTTAAAATCAAGTTCGTCTTGTATCAGTGGTTAGTAATGCCTTTTGGGTTAACTAATGCACCTAGCACTTTCATGAGATTAATGAACGAGGTTTTATGTCTTTTCATTGGTAAATTTGTGGTGGTTTATTTTGATGATATCTTGATCTATAGCAAGTCTTTACATGAACATGTTGATCACCTACATACTGTTTTTGATGCCTTACGAGCTGCGCGTTTATTTGGTAACATCGAGAAGTGCAATTTTTGCACCGAACGAGTATCGTTTCTTGGCTATGTTGTGACCTCGCAGGGGATTGAAGTCGATGAGGCGAAGGTGGAGGCTATACGGAGCTGGCCTACGCCCACTATAGTGACACAAGTGCGGAGCTTTCATGGACTTGCAGGATTTTATCGTCGCTTCGTCAAGGATTTCAGCACCATAGCAGCTCCGCTTAATGAGTTGACAAAGAAGGGTGTGGTTTTCCATTAGGGAGAAGAACAAGAGGCGTCCTTTGCTCTTTTGAAGGACAAGCTTACTCACGCACCATTGCTGCAACTTCCTGATTTTGGTAAGACCTTTGAACTTGAGTGTGATGCCAGTGGCATTGGCATTGGTGGTGTCTTGATGCAAGAAGGTAAACCCGTTGCTTACTTTAGTGAAAAGTTAAGTGGGCCTGTTCTTAATTACTCCATGTATGATAAAGAATTATATGCTCTTGTTCATACTTTAGAAACGTGGCAGCATTATCTATGGCCTAAAGAATTTGTTATTCACTCTGATCATGAATCACTGAATCATATTAGAACACAAAATAAATTGAATCATAGACATGTTAAGTGGGCTGAATTTATTGAATCTTTTCCTTATATTATCAAACACAAGAAAGGAAAGGACAATGTTATTGCTGATGCTTTGTCTAGACGATATGCTATGTTGTCTCAACTTGATTGTCGGATTTTTGGACTTGAAACAATTAAAGATCAATATGTCAATGATGTTGACTTTAGAGACGTCTTAGAGAATTGTAAAGAGGGACAAACATGGAATAAATATATGATAAATGATGGATTTTTGTTTAGAGCTAACCGCCTATGCATTCCAGTTGGTTTCGTTCGCCTTTTGTTGTTGCAGGAGGCCCATGGTGGTGGATTGATGGGTCATTTTGGTGCCAAGAAGACAACAGAGGTGCTGTCCACACACTTATTTTGGCCACGGATGCGGCGTGATGTTGAGCGGTTCGTGTCTCGGTGCGCCACATGTCAAAAAGCTAAGTCACGGTTGAACCCACATGGTTTGTACATGTCACTGCCCGTTCTTTCTATTCCTTGGGCTGATATTTCTATGGATTTTGTTTTGGGATTGCCAAGGACTAAAAGGGGGAGAGATAGTATTTTTGTGATTGTAGACCATTTTTCTAAGATGACACATTTTATTCCTTGTCATAAAAGTGATAATGCCATTCATATTGCTGACCTATTCTTTCAAGAAATCATTTGCTTGCATGGTATGCCTTATACTATTGTTTCAGATCGCGATGCGAAGTTCTTGAGTCACTTTTGGCGCACTTTGTGGAATAAATTGGGAACAAAGCTACTGTTTTCTACAACTTGTCATCCTCAAACTGATGGCCAAACTGAGGTGATGAATCGTACATTGTCCACCATGTTGAGAGCAATTTTGAAGCGTAATTTGAAGATGTGGGAGGAGTGTTTGCCACATTTGGAGTTTGCATACAACAGGGCTGTACACTCTACTACCAAGGTAAGTCCCTTCCAGGTAGTGTATGGCTTTAACCCCCATGCTCATATTGATCTTTTGCCTTTACCTTCTGCTGAAAGAACACATAGTAATACTACGGAGCGTGCTGATTTTATTAGAAAACTACATGAAACAGCAAAAATAAATATTGAAAAGATGAATGAGAAGTATAGAATTGCTGGAAGTGAAGGTAGAAAAGAAGTTAAACTTGAACCGGGTGATTTGGTTTGGTTATATTTAAGAAAAGAAATATTCCCGGATTTGTGTAAGTCTAAATTAATGCCAAGGGGTGCTGGTCCTTATAAAATAATTAAGAAAATAAATGATAATGCATATAAACTAGAGTTGCCGCCCGAGTTCGGGGTTAGTCCCATATTTAACATTGCAGATTTAAAGCCTTACTTGGGAGAAGAAGATGAGCTTGAGTCGAGGACGACTCTAATTCAAGAGGGGAAGGATGATGAGGACATCACTCCTTCTTGTGCACCTGCTAATCCTCTCCAGGGTCCAATGACCCGAGCTCGAATGCATCAATTACATTTACAGGTGAGCTCATTTTTAAGCGATACTTTTCATACTTTTGAGAATAGATTACTACTTAATGATGTAATATTGCTTAGGAACAATGGAGAGGCTCTTGAAGAACTTGGAGGAGGAGTTGGAGATGAGCTGGGCCAGCAAGGGCGTGCAACACAAGCTGGAGGTGCCATCCTACAGGATATCAAGTCTGTCTTGGACTGCCAGACCAGTCTGCCATAAAACTGGTCATACAGGCTCATACAGACTCCGTTTTTGATGTTCTGCACGTGGTTGGAAAGATAATTTTACAAGGAAGCCCATAAAAGTGATCTCACATCAAAACCTCTTCAGAATCCATGGGAAATGTTGAAACAAATCAGCATGTGCTATGTCACCTTAGTTTGGTCCAATGGGCCGTGTATTGTTTATGAGCCCGTTAGGGGGCGCGTCCAGGGTAGGCGATGACCCTAAGACCTTTATAATCATACGTTGCCACTGTCATTAGGTTTTGGGTTTTTCTTTGACTTTTTTGTCCATTGACAGCCGCTGTTCATCGGTTTGTGAAACCCCAACTCGAGTGCTAAATCATTCATCTGCAGTTGTCCTAATAATTGAGCTGCGTTCTTTCGAGTTCTTTCTTGTGTTCTTCGTTTTGCACGCAGGGATTAGCCTTCGTGGTGAAGTAAACCGGTTGGAGACACGGTTGATAACCAAAGGAGTCATGGTGCTAAGATTGCAGGGTTCGGTCTTTCGATCTGAAGCCGGATCGGTGTGTCATGCTCCACCAAAACGATAGTTATCTCAATCTGACAGAAGATCGGGGAATCACGTCTGCATCAAACTGGACTAGCATCTTTGACACTGCAGAAATTTTATAATACTATAAATGAAACAAATCTATAATGCTAAATATGAGAAAACCATTTTTATGTCTTTCATGAGTTTTTTGTTTTCGTATACACATAGAGTTTTATAATATGGTTGCTCATGGTCTAGCGAAGCAGGTGATCTTGTATTTGTTTGATGAGGCTTTGGCCAACTGAGTTAATGAAAGGAAAGTAATTAAAAAAAGTCATAGAGGATGAAACAAAATTGAGATACATAAAGTGAAGTACTGATAATAATTGAACCAAGATTTCCAAATCACTCAATTAGCAAATTAAACATTGATGCAAAAGCTGTGATGAAAATATTAAGCTCGTAATTGGTGCGACATGAAAAAATACAAACATGTGCAACAAAAATTTGAAAGATCAAATAATTAAGTAACATATCTGCCTCCCTGATCGTGCTCGTGCTCGGCACTTAATTAGTGGCAACCTGCTGTTGATCAGAACCAAGATTTCTAAATCAGTTAGCAAATTAAACAAATGGTACAAATTAAAAGATGCGATGGAAATATTAAGGTGTCGTGCTTGGTGCTACCTGAAAAAAATACAGATAGTAAGCTATTATGCAACAAAAGATTGAAAAAGAACAAATAAACAATATAAGAAAACAGCCTACCTGGAACTACTAAAAAAACTATTCCAGAGGGCATCCGGTCAGTGGAGGATGGCGGTTACGACTTCTGAGGGCGCCTCGAAGGTGACTCAAGGCGACGCCGTCGTTACGCCGCTGGCGAGAGGGCAGGGGCATCCGGTCACACCGGTCAAGGCTCCTGATCTTCATCCACCGGCCGAATGTAAGGTGAGTATCCCGTCTCCTTTGCTGGAGGATCGTGGGGGCGAGGCCTCCCTCCATGACCTAGGCCATTGGCTGACTCCAGAGGGTCACAGGGGCCAAGCCTCCCTCCGATCAGCGATGATTGTGCCGATGAAGGACTCGCATCGAGCAACAAGAAGGCAATCCCCCCACTTAGGGCAGGAGAATGTCCCTGATCTACATGATTCAGTTCGCATCCATCCCAAAAGATTGCACAGGAGTGTTGATCCCTTTGAAGAAATCTCTCGTGATGAAATCAAACTTCGTTTTGCTCCAATTCGCCTGCATTGGTCTCACCATGAACGACAAGGGAGCTCTATTTTGGAGGGAATGGAGAAATATGAAACAGAGGATGGGCAGATTGGTAAATTGGAGCGCTGGTTCCGGATACCACCAAGGTGAGGATTGTACCAGGGATCCTAGGGCCAATTCCGAGGAGGGGGGCATGCGTCGATATCCAGTGCAGGGGTGAGCGGGAGGGCATTGGTAACTTTGGAGCAGCACACCAGGGCATCCCAGTCCCTTCTACCTCAAGAGGGGAAGAGCCGATCCCAGAAAACCTAGTTCACAAGATTTGCCCCCAATCTCCAACTCTCTCGCCAAATTCCTCAATCATCTGTGGGATAAATCTGTAGCAAGATTGTTTGCTGCGGTAGTGCACTTGGAAGCAGCTCCCACCATTAAGGTCGATATGCTACCAAGAGGTGGAGGTCACCGTGGTGGTGGCTATGACCGCAATCGCGATGATTTTGGTGGTGGGCACCAGGGGAGAGGCGCTGGCCGCACCACTGCGAGGAGCAATCAATGGGTGCGCAAAGAAGATGACACAAGCAACTACAAAGATGAGGAAGAAGGAAGTGTGGAGCAGGTTGATCCCCCTCAGGCTGAAGCATTTGGCGATAGCAAGTGGGAACCCAAGAAAGGCCAGGGTGATGATAAAAATGCTCAGTGGGGGAACAAGGTTGAAGATGCCAAAATTGGGTCTAGCAACGCTGTGAATATAGGTAATCTTGTCAATCTGGAGAAAGTTGAAACCTCTCATGCGAATAGTCAGAATTCTAGAGTTGCCTGTATTCACTGTGGTCTCTTCAATCATGCCTCTGTTGAGTGCCATATAAAGAATGTTAATCTTGATGCTAATGCTCGCCAAAACAATCAGAGAAACAGGAATGCATGTGCTAATTATGGTCTATTCAATCACAACACTGCTGATTGTCATAGGCAGAATAGGAACCAGGTTGATCCACCCCCAAATGCTAACCAACATGCCAGAAATGTTTGTGTTGTTTGTGGACTTTCTGGACATGATGCTCTGGAGTGTATTTGGTAGGGGTGCAATGTGTGTGGGAGTAATCTGCATACTACATATGAATGTTAGAAGTGCTTACCTTGGAATTTTGGCCCTGAGCTATGTGCCACTCAAGTGGATGGCCAAAGCTTTCTGTTCATTGAAGAGTATATCAATCCCATGGTGACAAGAGAGAAAGCCAGCACTACTATCATCACAGTGACAAATGGTTCTGCTAGCCCAAGACAGATTGAGATGGAGTTTGCTGATCTGATTGGCTCAGAATGGAAATGGAGGGTGAGACAGATAGGAGACAGCAAATTCTTAATGAGGTTCCCTACTGTAAAATGGCAAATCAATGGAGCAAAAGAACCTTAACTCTAAGGAATGATGCTCAGATTAAAATTGAAGCTTGGTCACCTATAGTTGGATCAATTGGCACTCTACAAACTGCTTGGTTTGGGGTAAGGAAGATTCTTGCAGACCATAGATCCCTCAAGACCATTGCAAAGGTTGTTGGATTGGTTGGTAAAGCTATGGAAGTGGATGAAGGATCCAGGTACAGATATGACTATGTCAGAGTGAAAATAGCTTGCAGGGATCTAACAAAAGTTCCTAAGATAGCTACTGCTTTCTTGGTAATGCATCTGATTTCCTTTGAGTTTGAAAGAGAAATATCTAAAGAGGATGCTAAAAAGCCCATCAAAAATGCATCTCTCATCAAGACTGGAGAGCAACCCTCTGCTAAGAAAAGCAAGACAGGGGAAACCAATCTCAATGCTCATGAGTCCAAGGAGAAGGACAAGGATGTTGAATTGGCTAGGAATCTGAATGATAAACAGCATGGTAAGAAAGTGATGTCTTGGTCAGCACCTCCCAAGCGGAGTGTGAACCCACAGATGTAGTCTACATTCATGAAGGATGCCAGGAAGGCCTATGGGGGATCATGGGCTGATAAGGTGGAAAAAACTGATACCTTTGATTCTTGTGATGATCTGGACTCTAAGGAAGACCATATCACTGAAAAAGCAGGAGGATCTCTGGTGAGGACAAAGATCCATAGGAGGAAGGAGGTACTTCTAAACTAATTTGGTTCATGTCCAATGACGCAGGAGCAAATACAATTGCTATGTTGTTTGAGAGCAAGAAGACCAATGTTGACATCAGCACTTGTCTTGATAATGCATGGGAGGATGAAGGTAATCTTGATGGGGTCAAGAGTCACATGGAGTTAAACCCACCTATCCCTGTTGATATATTTGTTTCCCTTGAGATATTTATCACTGATGATAACATCATCAATTCTCAAGACAGTTGTCAAATGGAGCATACTGATAAGGATATGACAAGGAATTCAAACCCTATTGCTAATCTAGAGGGAACATGAAAGAAGATGGAAGCTAATCAAAGTTCTGTTGATGAAGGGCTAGTAAGTGGTGAGAATTCCAAGGAGATGAATGTGACTGTTGATGTCACCCAAGATCCTAATATGCCTGGCAGCACAAGGAGCGAAAGGCTCAAGGAATCTACAACCTTAACTACAATGGAGAAGAATGAAAGACTGGCAAAAAAGAGGAACTTGGAAGGTAACCCATCATATACCAATTCTTTTTCTGTACTACCTATAGATGAGATTGTTGATATTACTAATAATATGGGAGTTAATATTATGCCAATGATTTTGCTACTTTTGATTTACTTAAAAATTTGGAAGATGCTAGAAATGATCTACATAGAATGCAATCTTCTAATGTTTCCATCAATATTATTGAATCTATTATCAAAGGTGATACCACTAACAATAATTCACTTCTGGAATGGACTAATGAGGACCATTCTGATCTTGAGGATTTCATTTTAGTGGAATCCAGAAAAAGGAGAGAAAGAAGAAAAAGTGTTATTATCTCCCCCAATAGTAATGGAAAGAACGTGGCTAAGGATATTCCTGTCTTGCCCTAGAAAAAAAGAGGAAGGCCTAGAGCCACTCTCAAAAATCAAAAAGCTATTAAATAATGGCATCACAAGGTCTGATATGGAACTGTAGAGGTCTTAGCAAAAAAGGTGTTGCAACTTTTCTTAAAGACATCATATATCAATATAAGTTCCATTTTATAGGCCTTCAAGAAATCATGATCAAAGATTGTAATGAAAAGCTGTTGAAAAGATTTGATCCTCAGCAAGAATACTTATGGCTTTTTAACCCTGCTATTGGGAAATCTGGTGGCATCTTGGCTAGTGTTAGAACTAACATATATGATGTGGGTTCTTTCTAGCAGGGAGAATTCATGCTGGAGATGAATTTATGGGATAAAATCAATAGAATCAAATGGAATCTCCTTATTGTATATGGAGGTGCACATGATGATAAGAAAATATCTTTCCTTTCTGAACTCTCTTCCTTCTGTTCCAAAAGCTAAGAGCCCTTACTTATTGGAGAGGACTTTAACATCATCAGATATTCCTATGAAAGAAATAGACATATTGGAATACAAAGATATTCAAATCTTTTCAACACTTTAATTGATTTTCATGAGGTTTTGGAACTGGAGATGGCTGGTGGGGGATTCACTTGGTCTAATAACCAGACTCCTCCCATTCTTGAAAAATTGGATAGGGTCTTAGTAACAAAAGAATGGGAAGATTTATTTCCCCATGTTGGAGTTAGGAAGCTCCCTAGGGAGGTGTTTGACCATAACCCATTGATCATTTTTTTTGGGAGTATGAATCATTCCAAGAAAATTGAATTCAAATTTGAACTGAGTTGGCTATCCAACCCAGACTTTATGATTAATGTCAAAAAGATATGGGAGAAACCTTGTAGGGCTGAGTCTACTTTGGATAAGATACAGCAGAAGCTTAAGGTGTTCAAACAGTACTTCAAAGGGTGGGGCTTCAACCTATAGGGTGAATTGAGAAAACAAAGAAAGAAACTAAATGAGGAGATTAGAGATTTGGAGAAAATAGAGTAGAATGATGGGCTTAATGCCCAGTAGTTGTTTAGAAAATCTTGGCTAATCCAAGAGCATCTATCTCTTCATGATCAAGAGGAGACATATTGGCACAACAGATGCCATGAAGAGTGGTTACTCAAAGGGGATAATAATACCAATTTTTCCGTAGAGTGGCAAGTGGCAGAAAGAGAAATAATACTATCATCTCTCTAGAAAATGAAGGAACCATTATTGAAGGTGATGAAAATCTATTAAAACATGCCACTGAGTACTATTCTACACTATTTGGTCCTGCCCAACAGCACAATATTAAGCTGAATAATAATATATGGGATGAGGGGGAGGAGTATCTGAGGTTGAGAATGATTTCCTCTATGCTCCTTTCGCTGAAACTGAAATCAAAACAGCCCTCTTTCTAATGGAGAAGAATAAAGCAGCTGATCCTGATAAGATTCCTATTAAATTCTATCAGACTTGCTGGGAAATTGTTAAAGATGATATTATAAAACTCTTCTAGGACTTTCATGAGGGTGTGGTGGACATTAGTAGATTGAATTATGGTATAATTACTCCTCTACCTAAGGTAGCAGATGCTATGAGGATTCAATAATTCAGGCCTAGTTGTCTACTTAACTGCTTATACAAATTGATAAGCAAAACTCTTACAATTGTAGGGAATGTGCCCTAGAGGTAATCACAGAGATGATGATATTCTATTTGTATCTATGACATGCATTAAGTGTTCATTGAATATTCATTATAGACAACTTGTATTGATTGGCAATTAAGTGAATTGTTTGTGGAACTCTTTACTTGAATGATTAATCTAAAGTTGTCCCTGGTCGGAGTTCTTGTGAGAACACACTTGAATATTAGACCAGCACATGTATTAGTTGATGACTATGTTTCATGGGTCATGGACATGAAGATGTCAAACTAATAATGCTGGCACATGTGAGACAAAGTAGGCTGGACTAACCCAACATGAGAAAGTCTCTGTTCACATCATGTATGTTATATCCTTAGACCTGAGACTGTGGTATATACTCAAGATGTGAAATGGCCTACTTAGGGACTGTCAAATGCTACTCTGTTACTGGGTAGTTATAAAGGTGGTCTTCAGGTTGTCGGGAAGAATGCTATGAGACATAGACAGTCAAGACGGAATTTGCCCCTCTTTGCATGAGAGAGATATCACTGGATCACTCAAGTGATTGGATCAACAAATGCATGGTCGTGCTTGGGTTAATTGTTAACCCACGAGTTGAACCATATATCATGTGGCAAAGGGAATAACTTGTACATGGTCATAGTGGTTCGTTGGATATGATCTTTGCGTATACATAGGAGTTTTCACGCCTTGCTAGAGGCCGCTGTCAACTATTGGGTGAGTAGGAATACTCAGCGCATGTCTATGTGTGCGTGAGCCCATAGGGTCACACGCTTAATTGCTGGAAGCCTAATTTGGGTTGGACCCAAATTAGACAAGGCTTAGGGTTTCCTGATGGGCCTCTAGGTCGGGGTCGCATAGGGACGCCTATATAAGTGAAGGTAGGGGCGAGGCAAGTCGGATCTGCTTGATCAATTCAGCCGCCATCGCCCACACCGCGCTCACGCCTTTGCACCTCACGGACCTAGCAGTCTGGTTGCGCATTGCTTTTTCCCGCACGTGTGTGATACCTCAGAGGTGCTACATTTGTGACACAAGGATGGATCTCGCTGATCATGGTGGTCGGCAACTGGTCAGTGACAAGTTGGACTAGTCGGAACATGCTCAGATGATCCGCGAGCGAAGGGTGTACTTGACGGACAACCATGCAACTGCATGACACTGTGGTGACATGTTTGACTACATCGAGTCTTTCGCTACACCTACACGTCTAGTGGTCATCCGTGACCTATATCTGGCAGTAGATCCTGATTTATCAGGCGAAAAGTTTTGTTTCTGGCTAGCGTAGCACCCTCATAACCCTTCAGTGGTATCGGAGCTCTGTGCTACTTTGTTATAGGTTCGGATGTGTGCATATGGTGATATGCACTATTATAGATGAGTCTCTGATCTTGGTTATCGTCTTGCCATGTTGATATTGTAACGATCTACTCAGTTAGAATTCCGCCATCTGAATTAATCGATACATGTAAAACCAGTCATGGCAAGTTTGAGATCAATCGGATTGATCGAATTGAATCCTAGGTCAAGTGCCGAGCACATGTGATGTGCGGCGGTGGTAGATTGGATCTACTACCGAACACTGGGTTACCGAGAAAAGTGTTATTCAGTAAAACAGCTGTAACTTTTGAACCGTAACTCGGATTGAGACGAACTCTAAACAAAAATCGTAGAGAACAAAATTTTACATCCATCCCAAATAAACAACATCGATTTGGCTGAGCTGGATTTTTGAAAAACTGCTTGAAATATAGAGTTCTAGGCCTTGCAGCGTTAGACATATGTATTGGCTAACTCTATTTTGCAGGATGTAATGATGGGTATAGACCCTATGTGCATGTGATGCATGTGTGTAATAGATTCATGGCTTGCATGTCATGAGGACAATATGGGCAAGAGCCTTAAAGATATTGTCAACATTAATGTAATAGCCTGTGTGCCAATATGTGATGATTCAATATGCAACTATGTAATTGTAGTTCACTAGCTTGCGTTAGTGATAGCTAGTCTTGGCGGATTCATCACTGGAGGATGGCATACGTGAATCATGGAGATGGAGATCGCCATGATGAACAGATTGATGAAGATGGAGATCTTCAAAGAATGAATGGGCTATACCAAGTCATATCTGTTTAATGTTGTTCTTACTATGTTCTACTTTCACATGCTATGATGTTTTGTCTACATAAGTGTGGTAGTGAAGTAGAATGATCCCTCAGCAATGTTTAAGTTGCATGCTTCTCCAAACCTTGCACTGTCACAAGTCTTGTACGATCGGTGGTGGGTCTATGAAATTAGAGTGCCACTTATTTTTCTTGACTAGACAGGTTCGTATCGGATACTTACTGCAAGAAGGTTTGGTTACTTGAACAAGGTCATCCTAACGGTTAGGGATCTTGAAGCATGGGAAGGTTGAGAGCTAGGCATAGAGATGTTGGCCCAACAATAAGAGTCATATGAGATATGATTAGCAAGATGTTGCTTACCGATCTACCATATTGACCAGCGGTGATGCTAAAGCTCACTGGTCGGCATGTTAGTTGTGGGTCTTGAATCACTAAGTATCAATTGATGGATATTGATTTTAGTGGGAGTAGATTATATTTGATGTGATTTACTCTTCATGGATACATTGTCTTAGTATTTTGCATTACTTTTGTTGTAGATAAATGGCCGCCCGCAATCAACCATTTACTTTGCATTCAATTCTTGAGAAAGATAAGTTGAATGGAACAAACTATGCAGATTGGATCCGCAACCTGAGAATTTTTAGGGCTGAGAAAAAGAAAGAAATTCTAGACACCCCATTACTAGATGAGCGTGATGAAAATGCAACTGCTGCTGAAAGAACCGCTTACAGGAGAGCATGTGATGCTGATCTTGAAGTGGGTTGCCTTATGCTTGCGTGCATGGAACCTGATCTGCAGATGCAGTTCAATAATAATCACTCAGCGAATGATATGATCATGGTGCTGGAGGAGATGTTCCAAACACAAGCCAGGACTGAAAGGTTCAATGTCTCTAAGGCACTTGTAGAAACCAAGTTAGCAGAAGGCGCAGCTATAGGACCACACGTAATCAAGATGGTTGGTTACACTCAGAGGTTGGACAAGCTAGGCTTCCCAATCAACCAAGAGTTGGCTACTGATTTCATTATTGCATCTCTTCCACCCAGTTATGGAAACTTCATCTCGAACTACCATATGCATGGGGCGGAGAGGGGCTTGAATGAGCTGTGTGGCATGCTGAAAATAGCAGATGCTGACATCAAGAAAGGTGGCGGCAGTAGCCAAGTGTTGGCGGTCCAGAACAGACCTCAGTTCAAGAGGAAGGGCAATTCTTGAAAGAAGAAGAAGGGCAAGGCTATAAATGAGATCTCTAAGCCAAACCCATCTGCTGAAAAGGCTAGACCATCTACAAATTCAGATTGCTTTTATTGTAAGGGAAAAAGTCACTGGAAAAGGAACTGCAAGGAGTACTTGGCGTCCTTATAGAAGGATGGCGGCGGTAAAGGTACTACTGCTGTTTGTACTCTTGTTCATGTTACGAACATTTTTCTCGCTAACTCTTATATCAATTCTTGGGTATTTGATACTGGATCAGTTGCTCATATTTGTAATACGATGTAGGGAATGATAAGAAGTAGAAGCATGGAAAAGGGAGAGGTTGACTTCTGCGTGGGAAACAATGCAAGAGTTGCTGCGTTGAACATCAGAATGATGCAACTTCACCTGCCGTTAGGATTTATTATGGAATTGAATAATTATTATTTTGTTCCTAGCTTAAGTTGAAACATTGTGTCACCTTCATGTTTGATGAAGGATGGTTATTCTTTTGCGAGTAAAGGCAATGGTGGTGTGATCTCCAAGAATGACATGTTTGTGGCTTTTGCATCCATTGTGAATGGGTTATTTATTTTAAATCTTGATGATGTACCTGTCTGTAATGTTAGTGCTAAAAGGCCTCGGCTTAATGAGTTAAGTCCTACCTATATGTGGCATTGTCATTTGGGTCATATAAGTGAAAAGCGCATGAAGAAGCTCCATGCTGATGGGCTTTTAACTTCGTTTGATTATGAATCTTACGAGACATGTGAGGCTTGCCTGCTTGGCAAGATGACCAAGGCGCCTTTCATAGGTTTTCTTGAGAGAGCGTCTAACTTGTTGGAACTCATACATACTAATGTGTGCGGACCACCAAGCACGACAGCTAGAGGCAGATTCCAATACTTCATAACTTTTACTGATGACTTTAGTAGATATGGTTATGTCTACTTAATGAAGCATAAGTCTAAAACATTTGAAAAATTCAAAGCATTTCAGAATGAAGTAGAGAATTAACGTGGCAAGAAGATTAAGGCCTTGCGATCTGATTGTGGAGGCGAATATTTGAGTCACGAGTTTAGCAATCATCTTAAGACTTATGGAATTGTTCTACAGCTTACACCACCTAGAACGCCATAGAGAAACAGCGTTTCTAAGTGACATAATCAGACTTTGTTGGACATGGTTCGGTCTATGATGAGCCGGTCAGACCTACCTTTATCATTTTGGGGATACGCTCTAGAAACAACAGCTTTCACATTAAACAGGGTGCCATCTAAGTCCCTTAAGAAGACACCATATGAGATGTGGACTGGTCGGTGTCCCAGTTTGTCTTTTCTAAAAGTTTGGGGTTGTGAAGTTTATGTCAAACGGTTGATATCAGATAAACTAACACCCAAATCGAACAAATGCTTCTTCATGGGATATCCAAAGGAAACTTTAGGGTATTACTTCTATAACTGATCTGAGGGCAAAGTGTTTGTTGCTCGAAATAGTGTTTTCCTAGAGAAAGAGTTTCTCAAAGGAGAAAAGAGTGGTCGGAAGGTATATCTTGAAGAGGTTCAAGATGAGTCATTAGTGAATGACTCGATGAGTGATGCTAACGTAGTAGAACAAGTTGATATACCTATGGTCGGTACACCACCCCAACCACGTGTGGTCGGTACACCACACCAACCACCTGTGGTCGGTACATCCCAACCATCTATGGTCGGTGCTCCGCCCCAACCATGAAGATCAGCAAGACTTTGTGAATTGCATGAGGATCTATTGTTGTTGGACGATGATGAACCCACAAATTATGCAGAAGCAATGACAGACCCAGTTTCGAGAAATGGCAGAGTGCCATGAGATCTGAGCTAGATTCCACGAGAGACAATTAGGTTTAGAACTTGGTTGACCTGCCTAATAGGGTTAGACCCATTGAGTGCAAATGGATCTTTAAGAAGAAGAAGGATATGGACGAAAATGTTCACGTCTATAAAGCTCAGCTTGTCGCGAAGGGTTTTCAGCAAGTTTAAGGAATTGACTACGATGAGACATTCTCACCGGTAGCGATGCTTAAATCTATCCGGATCATTCTAGCAATTGCTACATATTTAGATTATGAGATATGGCAGATGGATGTTAAAACAGCCTTTCTAAATGGATATTTGGAACAGGACGTGTATATGATACAACCTGAAGGTTTTGTTGATTCTAATAATGCTGGAAAAATATGCAAGCTTAAGAAATTCATTTATGGGTTAAAGCAAGCATCTTGGAGTTGGAATATTCATTTTGATGAGGTTGTCAAAGGGTTTGGCTTCCGTCAGAATGAAGAATAACCTTGTGTTTACAAGAAGGAAAGTGGGAGCGCTGTGGTGTTTCTGATCTTGTATGTGGATGACATATTACTGATCAGGAATGACATTCCAATGTTGCTATCCATAAAGATTTCACTGGATAATAGTTTTCCTATGAAGGATTTAGGAGAGACAGCATACATCTTGGGCATTAAGATCTATAGAGATAGGTCAAGGAGGCTAATAGGATTATGCCAAGACACATACATTAACAAGGTGTTGAAGCGGTTCAACATGGAACAGTCTAAGAAAGGGTTCTTGCCTATGTCACATGGCATGCACTTCAATGATAAGCAGTGTCCTTCCACTGATGCTGAGTGCAAGCGCATGAGTAAGGTTCCATAGACTTCAGCAGTTGGTTCTATCATGTATGCCATGATATGTACTCGCCCAGATGTCGCATATGCTCTAAGTGTTGCGAGCAGATACCAAGCTAATCCTGGTGAGAGTCACTGGACGCTGGTTAAGAACATTTTTAAGTACTTGAGAAGGACTAAGGATGTGTTCCTAATCTATGGAGGTGAGGAGGAGCTCATTGTAAATGGTTACACCGATGCTAGTTTCCAAACCGACGTGGATGATTCACTATCTCAATCAGGTTTTGTATTCATAATAAATGGTGGTGCAGTAAGCTAGAAGAGTTCCAAGAAGGAAACGATGACCGATTCTACAGCAAAAGCCGAGTATATTACGGCTGATAGAGCTACAAAGGAAGGTGTTTGGTTGAGGAGATTCCGCATTGAACTTGATGTGTTTCCAAATGCATTGGGCCCATTTAATTTACATTGTGATAACAATGGGGCGATTACACAGGCTAAGCAGCCTAGGGATCACCAGAAGAACAAACATGTACTCCAGAAGTTTCATCTCGTTCGACAGTTTGTGAAACAAGAAGAGATCAAATTGTGCAAAATACATACAGATCTGAATATAGCAGATCCTTTGACCAAGGCTCTTCCACAGCCTAAGCATCAGGTGCACATGAGGTCTATGGGGATTAGACATCTTAGAGATTAACTCTAGTGCAAGTGAGAGACTGTAGGGAATATGCCCTAGAGAAAATCATAGAGATGATGATATTCTATTTGTATCTATGACATACATTAAGTGTTCATTGAATATTCATTATAGACAACTTGTATTAATTAACAATTAAGTGAATTATTTGTGGAACTCTTTACTTGAATAATTATTCTAAAGTTGTCCCTGGTCGGGGTTCTTGTGAGAAAACACTTGAATATTATACTAGCACATGTATTAGATGATGACTATGTTTCATAGGTCACGGACATGGAGATGTCGAACTAATAATGTGGGCACATGTGAGACATGTAGGCTGGACTGACCCAACATGAGAAAGTCTCTATTCACCTTATGTACATTATGTCCTTAGACCTAACACTGTGGTATGTACTCAAGATGTGAAACGGCCTACTTAGGGATTGTCAAACGTTGCTCCATTACTGGGTAGTTATAAAGGTGGTCTTTGGTTTGTCGGGAAGCATGTTGTGAGACATAGACAGTCAAGACGAAATTTGCCCCTCTCTATGTGAGAGAGATATCACTGGATCACTCAAGTGATTGGATCAACAAATGCATGGCCGTGCTTGTGTTAAGTGTTAACCCACGAGTTGAACCATATATCACATGGCAAAGGGAATAACTTGTACGTGGTCGTAGTGGTTCATCGGATATGATCTTTGTGTATACATAGGAGTTGTCACACCTTACTAAAGGCCACTGTCAACTATTGGGTGAGTAGGAGTACTCGGCCCATGTCTATGTGTGCGTGAACCCATAGGGTCGCACGCTTAAGGGCTGAAAGCCTAATTTGGGTTGGACCCGAATTAGACAAGGCTTAGGGTTTCCTGATGGGCCTCTAGGTCGGGGTCGCATAGGGATGCCTATATAAGTGAGGGGTTGGGGCGAGACAAGTTGGATCTGCTTGATCTATTCAGCCGCCGTCGCCCACCCCATGCTCACGCATTTGCACCTCGCGGACCTAGCAGTCCGGATGTGCATTGCTTTTTCCCGCACGTGTGTGATACCTCGAAGGTGCTACATCTGTGGCACAATGAAGGACCTCGCTGATCACGGTGGTCGACAACTGGTCAGCGACTAGTTTGACTGGTCGAGAACGTGCTCGGACAATCCGCAAGCGAAGGGTGTACTTGACGGACGACCACGCAACTGCACGACACTGCTGCGACGTGTTCGACTACATCAAGTCTTCTGCTGCACCTGCGCATCTAGTGGTAATCCCGTGACCTATATCTGGCAGTAGATCCTGGTTTATGAGGCGAAAAGTTTTGTTTTCTAGCTAGCGTAGCACCCTCATAACCCTTCAACAATCAGAATTGAAAAAAATGTTGAAAAGAGGATTCACCATAATCAGACAACATTTATGAAAGGAAGAAACATTATGAGAGGGTTATGGCCTTACATGAAATCCTTCATGAAACTAAGAGCAAAAAACAAGTGGGTGTGATTCTAAAGCTTGATTTCGAAAAAGCATATGATAAGGTCAATTGGGATTTTCTCATTAACTGTCTCCAAGCCAGAGGCTTCTCCACCAAATGGTGTGAGTGGATTACGAAAGTTGTGACAGGGGGACAGTTAGCGTGAAAGTCAACAATGCTATTGGACCATATATTAAGAGCTATAAGGGGGTTTAGCAGGGAGACCCTTTATCGCCCATTCTTTTTAACTTTGTGGTTGATGGTCTTACTGGGATGGTCATTAGAGCACAAATTAATGGATTGTTGTAACATCCCGAATGGCTAGTGGGCCAAATTCGCAGCATGGGCCGATGACTGTAGCAGGTTGTTGGGGACGTGCGGGGGGGGGGGGCTGTAGCACGGGTACTGTACATCCGGACTCCGCGTACTGTAGCAGCCTGTACTGTAGCGCGAACACTGTAGCATCCTGTCACTGTAGCACCGAATTGGGCTAGACCAAATTCGCGACTGTAGCTCGGGTACTGTTTACTAGTACTGTATCATCGCGAATCACTGTAGCAACCCGGTGATAGTATCATACCATGAACTCTGAGGTCGCCCAGCCAGCTTAAATACTAGGGCCAGGGACGCGTATTAACCTTCGGTTAACCGTTTTGAACGAAGCGAGGACGAAAGTTCAAACGGGTTTTTACGCAGGCGTGACCCGCTCCTCGGAAGAGTGGATCTGAGCCGTGCGCCGGGACTGGGTTGTTACAATTGTTCTAGGGGTTGATAAGCCACATCATCCCAAATGGGGTGGCGATATTACAATACGCTGACGACACGATCATATGCCTGCAACATGATGTTGATAGAGCTAGAAACTTAAAGTTGTTATTATATATGTATGAATTGATGGCTAGACTAAAAATTAACTTTCGTAAAAGTGAAGTCCTGACAATTAATGATGAGCATAATTGGGACTCAGTTTATGCAGACTTGTTTAATTGTCAAGTTGGCTCTTTTCCAATTAAATACCTAGGGGTTCCTGTTTGTCCCAGTAGGTTACATGTCATAGATCGGCTCCCTCTTGATGAAAAGAGTGCCAAGAGACTTAATATCTGGCAAGGTAATTGTATGTCTATTGCTGGAAGAAATGTTTTGATAAATGCCAGCCTCAACAATGCACCAATCTATCATATGTCAATGTACCTCCTTCCTAAAACCATTATTAATAACCTTGACAAACCAAGAAGGAAGTTTTTTACCAAGAGGGAGGGACAAAATGGAAGTACCATTTAATAAGACGGACTAAAATATGTAGGCATAAGAAGAAGGGTGGGCTGGGTATTAAGGATATCAGAAAAATGAATATGAGTCTTCTTTGTGAATGGTGGTGGAAACTGGAAGCTGAAAATGGACTCTGGCAATCCATTGTCAGATTCAAATACTTGAGCACTAAATCTGTTACTTCTGTTGAGCATAGGCAATCTGATTCTGTTGTCTGGTCTGACCTTCTTAAAATCAAAAATATCTCTACCTACAAGGCAGGCAGGTTGTTGTTGGAAATGGTGAGAATCAGTGGCGGAGGGATGGGGGGCTGGGCCCCCCAATGCTGTACTAATCCCTCTATTAGATATTACATATATGTGTTCAATACTTATTTCGCCCCTCCTAATTTAGACCAAGTAATCAAACATTTACTGTAACTGAGGCTCAGTAACGTTGGGCAGTTACCTACAGCAATAGCCCGTTTAGATTTAGCCCCTCCGTCCGTTCATCGGCTGCTTCAGCTACATTAAGTCCCATATTTTCCCTAAAAAGGTAATAATTAAAGTCTCATCTGACCAAGAAAATAAAAGCTAATCAAGTCTCTCACGAAATGCCAAGCGTTGCGGTGGCCTTCTCCTGCTCGTCAGTTCGTCTTCTTCAACTTTCGGCTTCGCGCTCGGATACGGCCCGACGAGAGAGTGCCAGACATCGGACACGAGTACGCATCTATGCGCCGCCGCCGCTGTAGATGTGGCGATCATTGTCCATTGTTCATTAACCCGGTCAGATTATCAGCAGTTCATCACTCTGCCTCGCACAGGAGCGAGGTAAGGCCTTATCTAAATTCCCTCTTTCTTTTCTCAAAATTTTTTTCCTCTGTCTGGTTTTAGATAATTATAAGAAAGACCATTCATAGTTTCTATCAAACCGGTTTGTTCAACTGATAATTGTAAATTTGTAATCCATTAGAAGCCTATATGCTGCCAAGGTAACGTGGAAAAGGGTTCAACACGAATTTTTACTTTGCTCTGTCCATTGCCCACCCCCCCCCCCCCCAAACACATACCTAAATCCTGGCTCCGCCCCTGGTGGGAATACCATGTTCTGGAAAGATGCCTGGGTCTATGATAAACCCCTAAAGGCTCTGTACCGAGACTTGTTTAAGATGTGTCAACAACAAAACATCTCAGTGCAGTATGCTAAGTCAAATATGCAAAGTATTCAGTTCACTAGATGGCTAGTGGATCAAGCTAGTGAGGATTGGGAGCACATCAAGTCCTTAATGCAGGATATAAACCTAAATATGGATCCTAACAAGGTGATCTGGCGGCTGAATGCCACTAAAAAATTTACTGTCAAATCCATGTATAAGGCTTTCACTGCCAATGATGCAGGGCCTTATCACAAAAAGATCTGGAAAGGGAAAATTCCTCATAAGATAAAAAATTTTCTATGGCTAATGATGAATAATGCATTGTTAACCAAAGATAATCTTTTTCAAAGAAAATGGAATGGATCTCCGTCTTGTTGCTTCTGTGAGAATAATGAAACCATCAGTCACTTATTTTTTGAATATAGCACTGCCAAGTTAGTATGGGCCGTTGTTGCATATTCAATTGGAGCAAATAATGTTCCCAGAGCACTCAACCATTGTAGGAACTGGTGTGAACAATGATTTCCTGCTGGACCCCAGTTTCATACTCTGGGCATCGCAGCGTATGTTGGGCTATATGGAAGACAAGAAATACCACATGCTTCGAAGGAAAAACACTAACTAATCCTGCATACATCATTTGCTATGCTTGCTCGCTCATGGGTTCTGGGCAGGCCTCTACCTGGACACGGACAAGGAGACTCTGATGAAGGGCGTCGATGCTATGCTGGCGATAGCAACAAAGCTTGTGGCTGATAAGAAGAGGAAGCAAGACCCACCCCTCCTGAAAGATGAATCAAATCAAGAACATGAAGCTTGAAGGTCGCCAAGAAGGACCAAGTGCTGGAGTCTCTGTGGAACTTCAGCGTGTTTCTCCCACCGTAATATTCTTCAATCTCCGTTGGAAGGATGACCAGTTGTCTGATTATGGGTGATACTCCTACTCTCCCCCTCCATTCACTAGCTCACACAGTTCCTCCTCAGCTCGAGTTAGTGAAAGTCAGTCCGGAGGCAATATTTTGCAACATGTACTGTGGGCTTCGTCCCATTCGTTTCCTGCTCTGTACTAGTCCTTTTGCTTTGCTTCCACCAAACTCTAAGACATTATATTTCTGTTGATCGTAATGAAAATAGAGTTATCCTCGCATTAAAAAAAAGAAAACAGCCTACCTGATCGTGCTTCGTGCTCGGAACAAATAAACAATGTGGATTATTTTTTATTTAATCTGTGGACTATGAGTGGCGGCTCGTGGCCAGACAAGTCGCTGGAGCTCCCGCAAGAGGAAAAAATGAAGATACATGATTCGCGGCTTGTTTGACAAAGTACATGTGCGCCACAAGTATGGAGGCACGTGGTCTTTGGTTGTTTCCTTAGGGACGAAAAGGGATTGGGCCAGTAAAAGGAAAATGAAAATATATGGGCTTGGCCGATCGTGAAAGTAGCTGGCCCGAATGAGGTCGATGAAAAAAAAGTTTGTAGAGGACGATTTAGGCTAAGGATTTCAATGTGATTCGGGCCAATATAGATCATGCAGTGTCACGCTTGTATGGAAGCAGTCAGTCTAGCTATCTGGGCACCCTCGACTATCATCTATGTCCGATTTTCTCTCTTAAATTCTAGGACTAGAC
This sequence comes from Bothriochloa decipiens, assembly GCA_023333625.1. Taxonomy (NCBI): domain Eukaryota; kingdom Viridiplantae; phylum Streptophyta; class Magnoliopsida; order Poales; family Poaceae; genus Bothriochloa; species Bothriochloa decipiens. The sequence continues at coordinate 69,250,373 of CM041631.1, forward strand.
ATCTTACCTCCTAAACTTTTTAATTTGTTCAAATTATCTCCTTATTTTTAGGTGATTTTGTATTTTTACTTAGATATTAGGATAATAAATCCAAATAAACTCTTTAGAGCTTGTGAGCATATATCTCTAGAAGCTTTTAAAATAGATTTAGCTCCGGGAAATGAAAAGATATCCAAAAAATCTAAAAACTTTCTAAAACTTCTAAATTGATGCATAGACTTGTTTGAAAACTTTACATCACGAAAACACATAAGAGGCAACTAGCATGAATGCATTCAGCATTAATGTATGTTGCATTATTGCTAGTTGTATCTTGTATTTTTGCCATGCAAAGTTTAATGAACATGTTTATACATCGGTCAATTTATAATGTTCTAGGAGTTTTCTACATTTTTGTTGGATATTTTCTTATTTTTCTTGAGTGAAACCTATTTTTTAGCTTCTACAGCTATTTTCATGAGTTCCAAAAAATAAACTATCTCTATGATTTTTATTTTAATTTTTAGAACTTAGAGATAATTTCTATACATGACTTAAATGTCTTGTCAAGTATACTCCCTATATTTTAAACTAAAATGAGTTTTGTCTTCCCTATATACATAGATTTTTTGCTCTGCACTTTATACGTAGTAAACAATAACATTATACGTATAAACACTTAAGTTTAGAAGGTAGTATTACCAACTTCTAAAACAAACCCTTTCGATCGTATTCGTGTTCCATTTTCTGCTACTGCTACTTGTGTTGCTGTGAGAGCCAGCCGGCCACCCCTGTGCCAGCAAGCCCTCCCGAACTAACTCGGCAACTCGCTGTCGTGCCAGACGGCCCAGACGTCACGGAAAGTCTCCGAGCCATCAACCCTCTGTCTTGCGATGGACGCCCACCGGAGCTCCTTCTTCTAGCTCTCCAGCCTTGGAAACCCGCAGTGCTTCTCCCCAAACTCGTCGCAGCAGTCATAGTCGTCAAAGAACATGCGCATGGCGTTTGGGCTTGCCGGCCATCTCCCTGGCGCGGTGGAACTCCTCGGCTGAGCGCGTCATCTCCTCCTCCGACGGCAGCGTCCTCCGGCCGGACAGAGCCTGTGCCACCCACCTCGCCTGCGTCTCGTAGAACCGAGGCACCACCACCCGCTGGGGTATGCCCACGAAGGACAGCGACGGCGCCAGCGCCGGCGGGAACGTGTGCTCGTACAGCGGGCCGACGCGGTTGTCGTCCACGGTGACCAGACCTCCCGTGTCCAGGAACGGGAACGAGTAGTCGTACCTTCAATCCAATTCATAAATTTCCATAAGATGGACGATATATTTGACAAGACTTGTGTCCCATATATATGCTGCGCTCATCCGGTGCAGTAGACGATGGCGTCGGCGATAACCGAGGAGCCATCGGCGAACACCACCTGCCCGTTCTCGCACAGCCAATCGATCTACATAAACACAAGCATTCATGTTGGGTTATATGTATGTTCTTGTTCATGTCCATGAACGAGCAGACTTGCCTGGAGGTGGAGGTGCAGGTTGTGGTGCTTGGACACGGCTTTCCTCATGCCGGGGAAGATGCCGTCGTCCACGGACTTGACGCTGATGTGCACGTCTCTGGCCATCGTGCAGAGCTCCAGCGCGATGTCCACACCGCTCGATTGGCATCTAACGACTACCACCACTTGGTCCTTGAACGACTCCGGGGCCCGGTACGAGTGCGAGTGCAGCTGCCTCCAGCTGCTCCATTTGTCCATGCCTATACTTGCAGTTGCAGCAGCCAGCAGGAGCTCAGTTGACCAAGAACACCAACTCAGATCTCAGTTAGTATACTTCTGACACGTAATGATTGTTCAGAACATACCGTTAATTGTAGGGAGCCTTGGGTGGGTGAATTGGCCGACGGCGACGACGACGGCGTCGAACATCTCCTCCGTGGTGGCCACCTCGCCCTCACAGTCACCATGTCTCGAGGTGCACCTCACGGTCCACCGCGTGACGCCGCCGTCGTCGTGGCCGCGCGGCGCCAACAGGCCGACGTGCAGGACCTTGGTGTTGAGCCTGACGGCGTCCATGAGCCCGAACGCGTCGCAGAAGCTCCTGATGTACCTCAGGAACTCGGCGTGCCCCGGGTACCGCCGGCCGTCGCCACCGCCGGTGCCGTCGTCGTCGTTGCTGGGGTAGACGAAGGGTAAATCGGAGAAGCCCATACTCTCCCTGGGCGTGTTGAGCCGGAGAGAGGCGTAGATGCTGCTGTGCACACCGGCCACGCCGAGGGGATCGCCGGCGTCGGTCCTCGGGTCGTACAGCCACTGCCCGCCCACGCCGCTGCTCTGCTCCATGACCGTCACGTCGTGGCCCTCGCGGAGGAGCTCGCGGGCAGATGCCAGCCCCGAGACGCCGGCGCCGATCACGCACAGCTTCTTGGACGATGACGCCATCTCGATCGCCTCGCCGCCGGGCCGATGGACCTGCAGACACGCAGGATGCTCGTCTGATATTGGTTGGCTGCAATTGCAAGTCCTAGTCAGTAGTCACAGATTGCCGTCTCTGTTTTGATTGTCCTAATCAGTACTCACTTCAACTGCTCCCACTCTGCAAGCTCGTCAGTCAATATATAATGTCGACAATAGCTCGTCAATATATAATGTCATCCTTATATGAGCACATCAATATATAACTATCTCCAGCAAACGCGACCCAAAATACTCATTCAGGTCTTTGGTACGTAGCGCTACAGTTAAATGGTTCAATACCACTTTTGGTGTTCTCTAACAACAATACACAAAAGACAACCTTTTCTGCAAATGGTGTTCTTCATGAGAGGATACTCAAATTTAGGTTATGCCTCTTGTAGCACCTAAAATGGGTCTTCGCATAATGTACAGAACTAGAACACATTGTCCATATAGGTATCTTATACTAGGCTTGCTTGTGCAAACAAAAGTAGGCAGATGATGAAACAAAGTGCTATGGATCCTGTTGCACTAATTGCAGGGATCATATAGTACATTAGCTCAATTGAGAGCCGAAATGGAACAAATCGATTGATGTGGCTCGTTTCCGACGGTGTATCGTACGTTTTTTATTGGGCAAACGGAGATGGAAACTGCAAATATAGAAATCATAGTAGTTTCTACCTGACCGTTTCAGTGACTTGTTGCTTTTGAGCCAAAAATCCCCGCTGGTTTTTTTTCCCTTATATGCCACACTTCAGCAATTTGGGGTTATCTGAACCTCATCAGTTAACATGTGTGTGTGAACTTGCATCAGCATTAAAGTATACCTGTGTTAGTTAAAAAATAGTAAAACATGTTTGAAGACTACTTGACTCCTATATTTGTGCGCAATATTGTTCCAAATCTAAAACAGACAAACTAAACTATTCATTTTTTTACCGAGGGTAAAACAGTCATTTTGCTCATCACATTAGTCAAGTCTCTAAAATGGACATAAGGCCGTAGTAGGAAGAGATTTTTTGTTTTTGGGCCACACGGTAAGATCAATGAAAAGAGGGCCATAAAAGAAATGTGTTTTTATTAAGACCAACATAAATATCCCTTTTCTTATGAAAACATGGCGGTTATAATTGACATTTTTTTATTTTTGATTAAGATATTTTGTAGCCATTTATTTTTAGTTATCAAAAATTTAAAATTTTTAATTTTATTTTTTTCAAATGACATAGGATGGTGACATATGGTCTATACCTAAGTCGTAGTTCTAAATGAGATATATAACACTTTTGTTAACAAATTTTCAATCTAAGGTCATTAAGAGAACAAAATATTAGTTTTAAATTCATTAAGAGACCCAAATATTAGTTTTAAATTCTTAGATTTTTAAATTAATTTTTTCTAAAAAAAATCAAACAACCTTGGATGTTGACATGGTCTATATCAAAGATGTATATCCTTGTAATTGACAATTTTTATATGTGAATGTTTAGAGGCCTAAATATCTATTTTAATTTTTCATATTTTAATTTTTTTTGAACTTTTTCATATGAACAAAGTTACAGATCTCAATGCGACCTATAACTTTTGTGGTTGAGAATCATTTAATTTGAAATTATTTAGAGGTTCAAATATTCATTTAAGTTCTCTAACACTACTACATTAATTTTTGCTTACAATGGGTGTTTTGGGTTTCCTACAGCTAGGCCTATTGGGCCTCATTCTTTATGGTGGCGGGCCTTATTGGACGTGTAAATATCCTATTTTCATGGTGGACATTTTAAGAAATCCGTTACGGTAAATCGATTTACCACAGCGGATAAAAGTGCCCGCCACGGTAAATGAATAGTACTCGCCGCGATAAATTGCCGGATTTATCGTGTCAGGCAAAAAGAAAAAGACGTCTGTCATAGAGGCCAAAAGTGCGACACTGTGCTAATTCGTTTTTTAGGGGGTGTTTGACACTACTCTGCTCTAGTTTTTTAGCTCCGTTCCATGAACTCCACCATGGAGTAACTCCACCGTGGAGTTTGTGGAGCAAATGGTACTGTTTGGCACGCTATCTAACTCTAGCTCCACAAATGGGTTATTTTTTTAGCAAATGGTCTATTATGCCCTTAATTGATGTTTCCTATACATTACAATACTAAATAAAATATGATGTAAATAAAACATAAGAAATTGTACTTAATTTTCATGGCCTTCAATTGCAACGTGAATGTTATAAAATGAAACAAAGTTCCTTTCTCATGGCCCGATTTGCTATGACACCCCATCACCGATGGTACATGCTGCATGTAAAGCATAGCGTGCATGTGCAGCAGAGCGTGATTGGCGGAGCAAAAGAAATCGCACGAGGAGAGTAGAACGGGAAAACCAACCGGTACTGTAATTAGTGAGTGGCAACGCAGGTAATTATTCTACAACTTCACGTGAAAATACAAAACTCTAAAAACTGGAGCATCTTTTGAGGTACTCCAGAAAAAATATGGAGTTGACATCTAGCTCCACTTTTTTTGTGGAGTGGAATTTTTAGAGTCCGACGTGTTTGGCAATATAGAGTTGGAGTAGAGCTAGAAAAACGGGAGCGGGGCGGTCCCAAACACATGTAACCATCCGCTAACCATTTTAAATTCACAAACAAGTTACTCTTTTATATTTGAAACAGTGTTGATAAAGCACACATAACTATGGACTACCTCCGACAACCATCCGAAGCTTGGCTGATTTGGCAAAGGAAATTTTACTAGTCGCGGTTTTATGCCACCAAGTTCAATCATTTACTATGATTTGTACTTGTTTCTCAAAATATCACTAGAATAGTGCCTGCAGTAGGTCCCTGTCGCCGTGTCGGCGGTTTTGGGTAGCTCTGGTAGCCCGTCGTCTCCATCTTGGCCGACCTCCTTGTCTTGTGGTATCCAAGGCAGCCAGCCCTCCGAGCGCAGGCCCTCCAGGACAAGGTCGTTGTCGTCGTGGTGGCTGTCACAGTAGGTCTCCATGTCGTCCTCCCTCATGCGTGCGACAGCCGACCACAGGAGGTCCCTCTTCCACTCCGGCGTCCGCGGGAAGCCGCAGTGCTTCTCCCCGAACTCATCGCAGTACTCGAAGTCGAAGAAAATGGCATGCGACAGGCGCCTGGGCACGCCGGCCTTCTCCCTGGCACGGTGTTACTCCTCGGCGGAGCGCGTCATCTCCTCCGGCGGCAGCGGCCGCCGGCCGGATAGCACCTGCGCCACCCACCTCGCCTGCACCTCGTAGAACAGTGGCACCAGCACCAGCCTCGGCAACCCCACGAAGAAGAGCGACGGCGCCAGCGCCGGCGGGAACGTGTGCTCGAACAGCGGGCCGACGCGGTCGGCGTCGACAGTGACCAGCCCTCTCGTGTCCAGGAACGGGAACGAGAAGTCGCACCCAGGGCAGTAGATGATGGAGTCGGCGGCAACACAGGTGCCGTCGGCGAACATTACCTGCCCATCTTCACACAGGCACTGGATCTGGAGGTGAAGGTGCAGGTTGTGGTGCTTGGACACGGCCTTGGACACGCCCGGAGCGACGCCCTCCATGGACTTGACGCTGACGTGCACCTCCTTTTGACACCCTCGAGAGCTCCAGCGCGATGTCCTTGCCGCTCTCGTGGAAGCCCACGATCACCACCACATCGCCGTGGAAAGAGTCCGGGACCCTGTACGAGTGGGAGTGCAGCTGCCTCCTGCTCCACTTGTCCATGCCGTTGATGGTTGGGAACCGTGGCTGGGTGTACTGAACACCTCCTCCGTGGTGACCGCATCGCCCTCGCAGTCACCACGTCTCGACCACCTCACCGCCCACCGCTTCAGGCCGTCGTCAGCGGCGCGCGGCGGCGCCAGGCCGACGTGCAGGACCTTAGTGTTGAGCCTGACGACGTCCATGAGCCCGAACGCGTCGCAGAACTCCCTGATGTACCTCAGGAACTCGGCGTGTCCCGGGTAGCGCCGGGCGTCGCCGGTGCCGTCGTTGCTGGGGAAGAAGGGGAAGTCGGAGAAGGCCGTGATCTCCCTCGGGCTGATGAACCGGACGGAGGCGTACATGCTGCTGTGCGCGCCGGCCACGCCGAGGGGGTCGCCACCGTCGGTGCTCGGGTCGTACAGCCACTGCCCGCCGACGCCGCTGCTCTGCTCCATGACCGTCACGTCGTGGCCCTCGCGGAGGAGCTCGCGGGCAGACGCCAGCCCCGAGACGCCGGCGCCGACCACGCACACCTTCTTGGATGACACCATCTCGCTTCGCCTCCGTGTCGCCTCTCCTCCAACTGAAGGAATAATCGTTGCAACCATTTCATGAATCACGGAAGAAATTATATGCTTGAACCAAGTGTGTGGTGGTCTGTTGCAGCCTTGCAGAAAAATCTCTTCTTGAGCTTGCGGGGTGTGTCCTTGTCCACATCCTCCTATCTATTTCATTATTGGCAAACTTTGTGGGATTTTTCCCATGTGACCTACTGCATGTATTGGTGAACACATGCACGCATCTAGACAAGAACTGTCGGACCTACTTGCTGACTTCAGATTTCTGAAGAACAGCAACCTTGTTTGTAATTGTACTGGTACACTGTTTCAGAATTCTACGCTAATAGAAAGAGAGGCACTAGTGCAACTTAATTTACATTTCTCGCATGCTTGTGGCAACAGAAACAAGTTTATTCAAAGTCTCATAAGTTACAGGATCTTCCAACGACGAGCTGCCGAAACAAAGTCTCCTTTGTGGGGGTTCCCACTGCGTGGTTTAATTGACTCTGGTAGAAAAAACGATGAGATCCCGATTTGGCAGAGGTGTTCCCATTTAGCATCTCGCAACAGGACTTCAGTAAAAAAAAAAAAGCACAGAATGTTTGTTCCAGTTTTATTTACCTGTTTATATCAGCCAAACACTTGTACCCTGTCTGTCAAACAAAAACTTGTTAGCAACAGCAAAAGGGATATGCTTTTTTCTGGGTCTCTTGTTTGTACTGCTTCTCCCCAATCACCCACTCCGTAATTTTTGCATCAAAAGGGAAGTTTTGATATCCAACTGAAAGCATTTGAGTGAATAGAATTTCGTCATGATGTCTCTTACATATGCGTCATGCATATAACCTTCTATTTTAAGCATGGCCCAGTAGCTAAGCGGTTTATCCTTTTAGCACATCGAAGTTACTCCACCGCCACGGGCGGTGTTTAGTGTTTGCTCCAAGGTGGCCTATGGCCGCTCACCGTAACACCTCTTGGAGCGCGTAAAAAGCTCACACTTCCACCTAATGAAGAACGTACAATGCACGATTTTTAAAAAAAAAATAAACATGACCTGTATCAAAGAATACTTCAGTGCTCTGCAAGATCACAACTTAGAGAAACTTTAGTAGGAGCTCTTAATTAAAGCTACTTATTTTATTTGAGGGCTCCCCTCATTTTGGTTCTAATTTTTTCTTATCTACTCTAGCAAGAGCTCTCAGAATTCCCCAACAGACCATAGATACAACAGTGGATGACTTTAAAGAAAATATCCAAACAAGCTTTAGCTTACTAAATATGTACTCGACACGTTTGTGGACTATGTGCAACTATATTTTACAATCTGACTTAATTTTATCCTCCTCTTTTCTAAATTATAATTCATTTCAGCTTTGAATTTGTCTAATTTTGACCAACTTTATAAAATAAATATCGTTATGGGATTTGTGATGGTCAAATTCTTTCAACTATAACTAAGTTTATAAAAAAATACAAACAATATTTAAATCTCTAAATAAGTTTATTATGAAAATATATTAAACTCAACTAACAATACTAATTATGCACCACAAATATTAATACTTTCTTTTTTGTGACTTGTAATATTAATACTTTCTTAGAATGACACTTATTGGGACGGAAGGAGTACAACTTTAAACTAATTTTGGGTAGGAAGGAGTAGAAATTAAGACTATTGTTTCATTTGAGATCTTTTTGAGGCTTTCATTTTAAGTTGCCTAATTTGAATTTTTCAAGTGACCTAGGATGTTGCCATGGTATATACTAAAGTTGCAGCTCTAAATGTAATATACAACTTCATTAATGATAATTTTTTGTATGATATATAGAGGTCCAAATAATATTTTTTAAGTTCTAGGATTTTGAAATCTATTAAAAAATAAACCGGTTTGGTTGTTGATATGGTTCACATCAAAGGTGTAAATACAATCTACAACTTTAGTTGATACATTTTCATACAAGATCATTTAGAGGCCAAAATATTTATTTTAATTTCTCAAAATTTAAACTTCAGATGATCTTGGACATTGACATGGTTTAATGTTATAGATCCCAATGTGGTATACAATTGAATGGTTGAAAGCCCTTTTATTTGAGATCATTTAAAGACCCCCTAATATTCGTTTTAGGTTCTCTAGTCAGTAATTCAAATTTTTTATTTTTTTAGTGATCTCCGATGGTGACATGCCCTACACCACTTTACAGTGCTTGAAAGACATATAAAAGTTTCTGGTTAATATTTTTTATTTTAAATCATTTAATTAAATATTCAATAAAACATGGACTAAAGAAAAAAAATTAGGCCCACATGTCGTGCCCGTAAAAAATACTATTGAAACGGCTCTAAAGTAGTTTATAGAAGGATAATGTATCACATTTTGAAAGTTAGGGGGTGGGGGTGGGGGGGATTGTCTTGTATTTGAGTTTGAATATATTTTAAATTCGATCGGCGACTAGTTCGGGGCAAATCACTCTTCTCTATTTTTTATAAAACTAATTCTCATGACAAGTCTATTTTAAAATGCAAGTCATCCATATGATCCACATGATCCTCCGCTAAATATCCATATCATCAATAGTAGCCATGTTATTTCACAAACTTATGGCCTATTAATTGCAAATTATTCGAATACATAATTTTCACTCAATTAACCGTGCAGTTTGTATGAGCTTTGGGTTAGTTTACCTTACAAACTACTCTCGCTGTCCCTATTTCAGAGTCATTTTAGCTGTGCATGTAGCTGTCCCTATTCAAAGCATCGACAGAGGGAGTAGGTAAATTCTCTTTGTTCTTAAGTGAATTGCAAAAGCTCCTCCCTGTCCTTTTCATCTTTGAAAGGAAAACAATCTCCAATCAGTTTCATTTGTAAATTTGTAATTCCCACGGCAAGGCGTGTGGAACATCTTCTAGTTTATTTACTTTTGTTAAATTACATCAAAGCGTTGGTTGATGTGGGGAAGCAAAATCGGTACGCGCGCCATCGTCTTCATCTTGACGGCCAGCCCTCGGCGCGCAATCCCTTCAGCACGACGTCGCTGTCGTGGTAGCTGTCACGGTAGCTCTCCGCGTCGTCCTCCTTGAAGGATTTGAGAGACGACCACATGAGCTCCTTCTTCCACTCCTCCACCGGCGGGAAGCCGGCCCGGTTGGCCCCAAACTCGTCGCAGTAGTCCATGTCGAAGAAGATGGTGTGCGAGAGGCGCTTGGGCACGCCGGCCTCCTCCCTGGCGCGGTGGTACTCCTCGGTGGCGCGCAGCATCTCCTCCTCCGACGGCAGTGGCTGCCGGCCCGACAGCACCTGCGCCACCCACCTCGCCTGCACCCCGAAGAACCGCGGGACTAGCACCAGCCTGGGCAGGCCCACGAAGGACAGCGATGGCGCCAGCGCCGGCGGGAGTGTGTGCTCGAAAAAGGGCCGACGCGGCCGTCGTCGACGGTGACCAGCCCTCCCGTGTCCAGGAACGGGAACGATAGGTCGTAGCAGTGCAGTAGATGATGGAGTCGGCGACGACACACGAGCCGTCGGCGAAGAGTACCTGCCCATCTTCACACAGGCACTCGATCTGGAGGTGAAGGTGCAGGTTGTGGTGCCTGGACACGGCCTTGGACACGCCGGGGAAGATGTCCTCCATGGACTTGACGCTGACGTGCACCTCCCTCGCCACCCTGGAGAGCTCCAGCGCGATGTCCTTGCCGCTCTCATGGAAGCCCACGATCACCACCACTTGGTCTTGAAACGACTCGGGAACACGGTACGAGTGGGAGTGCAGCTACCACCTGCTCGACTTGTCCATGCCGTTGATGGTCGGGAGCCTTGGCTGGGTGTTTTGGCAGACGGCGATGACGACGGCGTCGAACACCTCCTCCTCCGTGATGACCTCCTCGCCCTCACAGTCACCATGTATCGAGGACCACCTCACCGTCCACCGAGGCACGCCGTCGTCAGCGGCACGCGGCGGCGCCTGGCCGACGTGCAGGACCTTGGTGTTGAGCCTGACGACGCCCATGAGCCCGAACGCGTCGCAGAACTCCCTGATGTACCTCAGGAACTCAGCATGACTGGGTACCGCCGGGGGTCGCCGACGCCATCTCCCTGGGCTTGTTGAGTCGGAGAGAGGCGTAGATGCTGCTCGGCGCGCCGGCCACGCCGAGGGGCTCGCCGGCGTCGGTCCTCGGGTCGCACCGCCACTGCCCGCCGACGCCGCTGCTCTGCTCCATGACTGTCACGCCGTGGCCCTCGCGGAGGAGCTCGCGGGCGGATACCAGCCCCGAGACGCTGGCGCCGATCACGCACACCTTCTTGGGCGACACCATCCCGCCGGCGATGGTACTAGAGAGTGGAGACTAGAGTCACATGCAAGATCGGCAGGTTGTGACGGCGCAGCTCGTCAGATGTTGGCTGATTGCAGGTCTTGGTCACGGACCACGGTGTCCTGATGGCGTCTCCGCTCCAACTCTGCAAGGCCGTCAATACCGAATACGCAACAGATGTGCTGATGCATAACAATATAACATGTACTCCCTCAGTCAAAATCCACACACAATTCTAGCTTTGAACCTAGACAAACACTTGTCCAGATTCAAAGCTAGAACTAGAATTGCGGTTAAGTATGAACTCGAAGCATAGAAGATGCTGTGCATCTTGCTAACAAAAGCAGACAGATAATACAAAAATCAGGGACCATATAAAATAAAAATGGTTCAACTACAATTTGTGAAGGTCGAAGATCACTGTAACGGTTCAACGAACCATGTCAAACAATGGCAAAGCAATGTGAAGATGGTATCACTTATTGCTTATACATAGGACTATTATAACAAATATCCGATCAAAAACTTCATTTCCCAAGACTACCATATACAAAGGCACAATCTTACACAACTATACACTCGTGTACCAAGGACGCAGAGCCCCCCCTAAAAAGTCAGAAATGACTTCACTTTGTTACAAACTGTCCAGTAATTAGGCCGAAGCTTGGATTCACCACCACTGCACAGGCATCATGGTATTGGCAACTATTATGATTCCTCGTTCTTTACTGGAGTCCACTGGGCAGCTTCTTTCTTTCTCCTGACAAGAAATCCAAAGGAAAATCCCAGGAGCAGTGCAAACAATACACCACCTCCGATTTCCAAGTACAACGGAGATATTTCTCGCACGGTGCTGCCTCCTGTGCCATGTTTGGTACCATCCACCTCCTCAGCAACACTACTGTTACTAGCTCCCAGGCCAGAAAATATCTCTACCATATCATGGACTTGCCCATCATGGTTCCCCACATAGGTTAATGTTAGCTTCTCCCTTGTTGCTACATGCCCTGTGTATCCAAACTCACCGCCACGGTACATGGACCTCTCAGGCTGTGGATAGATGGGGACATCTGGGTGATCAGGTCTCGGTTGCCATATTGGTTGCCAGTCTTGCCCGCCCATCCCAATCACAAGATGCACAGGAGCACCAGAGTATTGGAAGCTTGATAACGTGTTGACGCATTGGAAGTTCTTCATTGGACAGAACCTCTCATACCTGTGGACATGTCCCCACAGTGCAAGGGTCACATTGTATGCCACCAGAAGCGGTTCCAAATGCTGGAGCATCTGCTGTTTCAAGGCTGCATCCCTCTTTTCATCACTTGAGGTGTACATGGGGCGGTGGCCCTGAAAAACAACAAATGGTGTTCTGCTTCGGTTCACCTTCTCAAGGTTCGCTTTCAGGAAGTTGTACTGATCACTTCCCTGAACAAAATTTGTTTCAGTTGACATGTAGACGAAATGCACCATGCCTGAATCAAAGGAGTAATAAAGATTCCTTGTGTCAGGGCCACCATTACCAGTAGGTAGAATAGAATTGCCAGGCATTCTGAACTTGACGCTATACGGTATTCCACATTCACCTCCACCATCCTTTTCATATGTAGCCCACCAAGGTTTCCAAGGCTGTGATGGCCAATCATATTCATGATTTCCTATACAAACATGGTATGGGGTATTGGCAGCAATGGGCTCAATCTGGCTGAAGAAATGGTCCCATACCCAAGAATAACCTCTAGCATAGCTGATGTCCCCAATGTGTGAAATAAAGGCAGGTTTATCCCCAAGGGCTTCAATATCATGGAGGATCCACTTTACAGTGGACAAGCTCTCTTCTTGTGTGCGAATGTAGGTGTTATAAGGCACATAAGTTCCCATGTCACCAAAAAGAAATGCGTTGGTCTCACTGGCTTCACTGTCACGTGAAATAAAGCTGTATATCTCACTCCATCTTCCTGTGTCACTACCAACCTGCAAAAATGGTTGAGTTGATTAAATTTAATTAATGAGGAGAATATATATAAAAAGCCACAGGAAAAGGCCAGTGGCGTTTAACACCCCATAAAACTGGATCCTAGTTCTAGTATTAAGAACAAAAATCTAAATTTTAAGAATTGCAATTTCCAAATAAAAGATCTGATGTTAAAACTTTTTCACTCAACCAGTAGTTTTTAGTGCCTACTGAGCCTTCTAACAATCTAGTAAACTCTCAGAGTTCAGAAACCTGACACTTCAAGCATCAGTATACTAACTTCAGTTTTCAATGGAATGCCCATACATACTTCAAGTGCCAAGTGGTAGTGCTAGCTACACCAATAGTTGGTTGCATTGAATCCTATTTGCTATTTTGTAGTACAACTGTGCAAGTCCATGATGAACATTTAATAATGAGTTCAATTATAAACTGCAAGATCATACCCCTCATGTGAAACAAGCTAACAATCCAGTTGAACAACCAGAGAAAAAAACTGACAGTAAAGTAACATGGCTCTACCTTCTCATAACCTCTCTCCATTCATATTTTCAATATCTAGACCAAAAGCTTACTAAGTCATGCAGTATGAATCTATAAAAAGCCCATCTTTGCCACACAATAATCCATTTGGTCCACTCTAGAATTCAAATCATAGATTGCACACGACTACACTAACTTGATTTGATGCAGCTTATATGGCAGAAAAAGAAAACGCCTTTTCCCCTGAGACAAATTGATAAAAGTAAAATCTTCCATTCTTTAACATATGGAGATTAATTAGTACCCAGAATAAGGAAAAGTTGGATCATTCCAAGCTACATCAATGTGAAGCCCAACCAAGGAATAGATCACTTGAGCATAGCTATTCCATGGATCCAAATTCTAACTACAAGTACAGTACAGAAAGATTGAAATGCTCATATCTACTACACCAGCTTCAGTTCCTTAGCATTCAGTGTAACTACACTTTTATTGGGCATTTTCATATTACTAAGCATACTTACTACTAAGTAACACAAGCACATTCTGAACATTTCAAAATCAGTCCAATCACAATTTACATGAGCAACTGCCAGTAGATACATACAACTCATGTGAAGCTGCAACCTAGGAACAAGTTATAATAAGGCTATGGACAAATTATCAGCAAGTGACAATATTCGTTTTGAGTGAACTCTCACTATGCAATCCTTTCAAGACTACACTATTACAGACCTTGACAATCAAAGCCTTATTATGGCACATGTGCTGAATACAAAATTTAATCTTTTCCTGAACCCTCCCAACACATAGCCATATTACTTCAGATATCTGCACTAGGGACTGTATAACTAATGAATAACAAATCTTACTGTGCCCCTAATTCTGAATCAACAAATCTTACTATTCCGCTAATTCTTCTGAATCAACACTATTTAATCTTAGGAACACTGTAAAGCACAATTAATTCCAACCCTTGTGCGCCTCAGGTAACCAACTGCAGCATCTGGCTGCAGCATATATGGCTTGAGAGGAGCTAGTACCTTTTCCTTTGTGGGACAAATTTACTTACAAATGTAAAATACTGGGGTTTTTGTAAAAAAAATGATACAAATCAGAAAATTTGAACTGTTCCAAGTTACAGCAGGGGATAAATTTACTGTACCTTGTAAAAGTACCTCCTTCCGGGCTCCAATCCCTTCATGAGGCCGTCGAAGACGAATCCCGGATCCCTCCAGGCGACGCTGCTGTTGGCCGGCCAATCGCACATGTGTTTCTGCTCATACGTGCTCACCTTCGTGCGGACCTCCTTCCACTCCTCCTCGTCCTCCTTCTGCAGCCCGTACCTGACGACCCTCTTCCCGCGGTCGCCGCACACGAACATGACCCGCATCTCGTCGACCCCATCCGCGAACGCGAGGTGCACCTGCTCGGGGCGGGCGGGGTCTCCGACGGAGACATCTCCGGAGACGGCGACGCGGTGCTTGCCGTGGGGGAGCGGGTTCCGGTCGTGGTCGATGTGGTGGTAGGAGTACTCGTTGGCGGGCCAGCGGAAGAGGCGGAACTGGTAGGGCGCGCGCAGCGTCGGGAGCCGCGGGAGGGAGAGCTCCCCGGCGCCGCCGCGCCAGGAGGCGGAGCCGTTGAGGAAGAGGTAGCCGAGGAAGTCGCGGTCGAGGGAGGACGGCGGCGAGTAGATGCCCACGTAGTCGAGGCCGTCCGGGGCCGGGAGGCCCGACCATCGGATCTTGATCTGGTCTCCGGAGAGGGACGCGGTGAGGGTGGTGGTGCCCGCCGCAGCCCCGCCGCCGCCGGAGGTGGGGGTTTTCGGGGGACATTTTACTGGGGACGCCGTGGAGATGGAGAAGCTGCTGGCGACGTGTCCGGAGCAATTTTAGGTGAGCACGCAGAGTCACCGACGGTGTGGGACCCACCCGTCAGTTCAAGGAATCTCGGATTGAGTGCTAGTGTGTGTCAAATGGAATATTTCTAAAACTCTTTGACGATATTTGGGAAGAATTTTCTTCGTCAAATTTTGGTGCTCCCTCTATTCTAAATTATAGTTATTTATATTTTTAAGATAATGAATTAAGTTATTTACATATATTTTGTTTGTTATGTATCTAGGTATAGTGTATTCTGACTATCTAAGTGCATAGCCAAAGCTGTGTATCTAACAATGCTACAACTCTACAGAAGAACAACATAGGAATTATTAGGTAGGAAATCACTGAGGAAGGATTAGAGTTGTCAGGTTGTTCATATATTTAAACTTTAACAACTCTCTTTCACTTATCCCCATTAGTATAGTGTCCGTGCGTTGCTATGGTTTCATTTAAAGGATGCACTTAAAAACAAACAAATGATAAGATTTTTATAGTTTTTGTCTCACACATTTATATATGACCATAAATATAATCCAAAATACATTCATGTAAAATGCAATTGTATATGAACTTACATAACTGGAAAACGCTGTTGCTTAATAAGGCATAATAAAGGTTCCAAAAACATCCCTAAAGTTTCAAGGCAACCAGCCAAAAATACAATGCAAAGATGGGCGACTTCTGCAAGATGTCTTCAGGGATGTCTTTATAGCAAAATGTCTTCATCTTCAAGCTCCCCTACATTCAGGTTCAGGGAAGTCACACCACCATATCAGGTTCAGGAAATGATGAAAACTGAGAACAAAACCATAGCCTCTGCCTGCATAGAGCGACAACCGCCAGTTAGATACCCCGAACAGCAATTTATGAACTCTGAGTGACAGTTAATAAGTATGACATGTAGCATTTCATCTAGTAACTGATACCCAAAACTTCTATGGTTGTACTGAGCATTGACCATGAAGAATTTCATTCTGATCAAGGTCATGGGGAAGAAGCTCCTTTGGTACAAGTATGACCACATTGTTCTTTTTTATTCTACTACACATCTAATCAGAAGCAATGCATCTGTGTGCTAAAAAGTTAACTGATCATGATCTAAATCCAGCAGGACCAATTCTTGTTACAATATAGATATATTCTCACAAGTGCTACAAAGAATATATAGATACCAAAACTAATCAAATGCAATTTGATTTGCACAGAGAAACAAGAAAAATATAACATGTCATTCTTCAGCTTCCCAACTTTTGCAGGGGGTTAAGTCAAAGGAGTGACACTACTCAAATAACAACTCTGCATCTCAGTGTTAAGTCATCCATTTTATGTTCAGTAGAAGAATTGTTTTCATATTCTTCCCACAGCTCTTTAATCTCATCAGCTGCAAAACAAAATTATTATAGATAGATAGTATTTTGGTATAGTGAAGTTTGTACATGATCCGACATTTAACCGAAAAAAATGTGCACCCACTAATATGCCCACCACCAAGAACTTCACACAATTCATCTAGAGATGTTGTTCATGCCAGCTTTTTTCAGCCTTAGGTACCACCCGATGGGGTAATGTCTTCTTAATTTGTTAACCAAAGAATTTTGAATATCTTAGTAATTTATTGAAAATGGGCAACAACAAAATTGTATCTCTTATAAAATCCCACTCGCTACTCACCTACGTGTAGTACCTCGTGCCGCTGTTTCACGTCACGGCGCCATGCACCGTGTCACCGAAAGAACAAAGCAAAAAAAAAAAAGTACTCAGTATCACTATCAAAGCTAGATTCAATTTCTCGGGGAGCGTTAGTTTCAGAGATATAAATACTGAACCTGTAACTCGTTGCAAACTTACGAATTGGTTTATGGGGTGCAACCAGCCGGTGGTATGGTTTTGACAGTAGCAATGGCTTCCAACCTGCCCGCCGCGCCAAGGCAATGCCCGATCATTGACTGCTAGAAGACACCAAGACATAGATCAGTTGCATCATGAACGGACGACCCTCAAGGACACCACTGGGCTTCAGCGTATGCCCAAGTACTCTGCTCGTTAAGAGCACCATGTAAAAGAGATTTTGCAGGGGGCAAGATAAAAATACTATCGTTCCTGCAACAAATGCATAGCTGATAGACGATGCTATCACATCAGGGAAGAATTCATCAAAAGTATATCCATTAAAATACAGCATTTTGTAGTAATGAATACCTGTACTGATATCTTGTCGGTGTTATAGAAGCATATCTCACAAAGAGTGTAGAAGTTTGCCACCACTGCAAAAGGTGATGAACTATCAGAAATCAGAATCTGTTAAATATAACATAAATTAAAGATGGTACTTGAACAGATAACAAAACAAAACTCACCCTGAGTCCAGATTCCAGTGGGTGGTACTACTGTTTGCATCTGAAAAAAAAAAAGTAAAGCATTCCAACACAATTAAATTCATGCTATATAATTAAATTTTCAAACAAAAAGTTGTATGCATAATTCCTTGCAAAGAGAGATCAGTCAATTAATTAAGTGAAAGAAACCATAAAATCTATAACTAAAATGTTGAGTTGGTCCTCGTATGCCATCAACTAAATAGCTAACCCAATAACTGAATGTACTTTTGGAATGGGTACTTGCGCCTTAAACTGGGGACAAAGGCTCCCATTATCATCACCTCTCGAACCTGATGAGTGATGATGACAAAAGAGAATAGATTAAGTCCTCTCTATTGTATACTTATTTGAGTAAAAAAAGTAAGAATGTACTAATCATAGGAGGGGAAGCATATAAAGTTTGGTATATATTAAATTTCTGCTCAGATGTTTCAGTCACCAACAGAAATCAAAATCAAACCGTAGCTGCCAAGAATTTTTAAAATAGACACATGCCAAGTAATGAAAGAGTCCATTACGTGCTAATCATGTCTACCAGCAATAGCCGCAGGCACACAGCAAAACAATTCAGAAGCGCGTAGCAGCAAGTGATCAGCAAACATGTAGAAACAATTCAACCGTACCTGTTTTTCTTCCTATCAGCAGGGAAAAAAAACACTAAAATCGGTATTCGACATCACCGGCCACAAATTCTCGTTACAGAACCTCTCATTGTATCAGAGAATTGACTGCATTTCTTCATTGATACTATATGCCTTAGGAGGATCACAGGAGGGAGAACATGAGGACCTGACGTACCTGGCAGATGCCATTGACGAGGTAGCCCAAGAAGAAGCCCGATGAGCAGATCAAGAACCGCTGCCACCTGGGTCGGTCCGTCAGAGACACAGCGACCTCCCCTGCTCCTCCCCTCCTCCAGTCATGGCGCACTCCTCTCTCTCTCTCTCTAGGTCATTCACAAGAACAAGAATGAAGGATCCGGTCATCAATGGCCGCCCGGCCGCCGGGGCGAGAAGGGGGAGAAGGGGGAGGGGGGAGAGGGGGTAGCTGACCTGGCTGACCACCGCCTGGCCTGCGCCTAGCACGAGATGGCAGATCCAGGCCGCCATTGCTCCGCCCAGCCGGCTGTGGGAGTGCACGGGGGAGTGCACGAAGGGGAGGCACAGATCCACGCCGTGTCCGGCGTCGTCGCCCTCGCCTGGCGGGCGTCTGGCCCTAGAGGCGCCCGTCCCTCATGCACGGTTCTGGACAGCCGGCCTGGATCTGCCATGCCGTGCCTCACGCACGGTTCTGGACGCGGGGACGCAAAATGGGCCGGCGCCCGCCGCGGGGACGGCACGGTAGTCGTCTCGTCGACGGCGCGCGCGCTGCCGGGCTGAGAAGGAGCTGCACCGCCTCGCCGCCGCGATATGGCAGGCCTCGAGGCACGCAGCGCCGGTCGCCCCTGGCTGAAGGGGAGGAGGAGCGATGTGCGTGTGCGATAGTGCAGGGAGGTGAGAGGAGTTTGAATAGCGTCTGTGGTAACAGAGGAGTCACCTACGGAACGGAGTCGCGTGGGGCAGCGTGGGGGCTGGCAGCACGCGGTGTGGTGGGCACGGGATGGATGACCGATGAGGACTGATCCGAGCGTCGTGAGCCGTTGGATGTGATGTGAGTAAGTAATGAAAGAAAAATCTTGTCCATTCATTTCGAAATTTTTCTTGGTGCACTTAACATTGCTAATGACTGTGGGGGATAAATTAGTGTGTGGCTTTAAAAAAGTTTAAACTGATGAATTATACAGTAGCAGTGATTTTACATTCGGGGTAGCTGCAAGTCGATCATTGGCCCAAATACGCAGTAGTCAAAGCTGGGACCATTCTAAGCCCAATAAACGCGTGTTGGCCCATCTGGTGCTTGGTCTTAACTTGTAATTAAGGTCCATCGGAAGTGATTCCCATTTCTCAAAAAAAAAACACATTTTTTTAAAAAAAGTTAGCAGGGGAATCCCGTATCTATATTTTTGGTATTTTATATAAAGGTCGAAAAACAATATAACAGAGGAGTTACAACCCAAAGAAAAAAAGAGGAGTACATTAGGTGTAATTCTCACACCACAATTCTAGTTTATCTCTAATCCTTGTCTTGGCCTTGATACAAAGCAGACCAAGCTCTGAAATTAGCTCTCTTTTCCATTGTTGAAAGTTGAGTGATTTCCCATTGAAGATGATTCCATTTCCCGTATTCCAAATGATCCAACGGGCTGTAATAACAAGTTCTCTGAAAATATTGCTGTCAAAGTGGTTCCTTGCATGACAAATCATATCTAGAGGATCCAAGCTAATGTCCCAGCTTATACTTAAGGAGTTCCAGCAAGTAACATGGAAAGGACAAGAGAAAAAGAAAACACATTCTTCCTTCCAATTGCATAGCCGTGTCAGCCATATAGGGTGTTGGGTGGTACATGTGTACGGTCACCGATCTATGAGCAAGTTTTTTTTTTCGAAAAGCGAGTACAAATCATTCTCGGAGCATGCCTCCACTCCATCCAAGAGGACAGCTCCAATCTAGGGCAAGGTGAAAGTGCTGCTGCAGCGTATTATACGTATATATGCTCCGTAGAAAATCACAGGTGTGCACGACCGGAGTTACTCCGTAGATATGCACGCGGGGGCAGAGATACGGTAAATTCAATTTAGGAGTACATGCACGGTGAAAGTTCATGCGTGCTGTCTCTTGTCCTTCAATTTTTTACCGTACTCTCTACAGGATCAGCTGCAGACAGCTAAGGTCACCCGCAATAGTATGAGTCAGCTAATAACTTTGTAAGCCAACCTCTCTCTCTCCAATAACGTTAGTGTTTAGCATATAACTCATAACATGAGTAACCTCACATAACACTTACACTTTTTTGGATGTGTGTATGAGCGTAGCTCTTGATCAAGAGCTAACTCTTCTTTCTTTTCAAAAAAAATATGAAGAAAAAAATACTTAGAGCTAGCTTATGAGCTAACCACTGCAGGTGCCCTGAAGCCTTATGAGTTTTTGGTAGGCCGGGCGGCCGGTTTACCTTACCTAATGCAATTTTAGTCAGATTGGATGACTGCCTAGCCTCGTGCGATGCTCCTCTTCCAAGTCACACTATGTCTTCTGTTTTTTTGAGCCTGCATTAATGGAAACGCTCAGATTCTCTATTTTTGAGTTAGCCTTGTATAAGAGTAAGGTGAATAATATAGCCGACTTGCTAGTTATCTATAAGGTTTTTGCAGCCTGCTTTTAGTCCATCCATACAATGGTTAGCTCTTCATCATAATACATGGTTCATTTGTCTTTCTCACAAAGTTTGTTGGTTCTCATGCCCAAACCGACCATAAGCTTACAACTTGCTTTCAACCTCTCTCCTATCTTTCACTCTCCTCCACGTCAGTATTTAACCAGCGTATATAATGCTATTATACTTGCTCTAAGGGCGTCCCAACGGTGTCACTTTAGCTAGCTCATAGCAATCCAGTCATCATTTTCTCTAGGTGGAAGAGGGAGAAGATGAAAAAGAGAAGATACTAACTCTTGTCTCAACACTTATTTCGCTCAGAAAACAAGGTAGTCTGTGAGGCTGCTTATAAAGACTGAGAGAGAGCAAGGAGAGATGTAGAATAAATAAAACATCCTCATTTGTATGTGGAGTTCACGTGCAAGATAAAGTGGCAATGACATGGCTCATATAAGATAACTAGCAGCTGACTCAGCTGTTGAAAACGCCCAAGCTGCATATCCCCCACACATTAGAAATTAGGTGACCCAGCCAGCTCTAGATGCTCCTCTCCACCGGGCCCTTATTAATGATCTTGGCATTATTAGGAGGAAGGAAGGGTTTGTACTTGGGACAATAGTATATATAGCAGAAATAAAAAGTTGATCGAGTCCTAGATGCAGTGCAGCTGAAAGAACAATGCATATGCAGGCATGTGCAGGTCCAAAGGACGTCGACCGCCTATTTGGGGCAAGTGCAGTGCAGTGGCATGCCTGAAGCTATGGCCTGCCGTAAACGGCAGCACACGTACAGATTAAGTAAAAAAACATGTTTAACGGCAATTGCGATAAATTAATTCTGACGCAAATTAATGACGAATAATACAACCTCATCGTCATTGTCCATCAATTCTTTTACTGCTCTCTGCATGCAGTGTACGTTTATGTGTATGTACGTACAGTAGTGATCGAGAGAGAGCTCCATCTTCATCTCATAATAAATAAATAAAATATATAATGTGTATATATGCGTACGTGTACTTGGCAGAGTATAGGATGGATGGATACGTACGTACATGCTGCAGTGCAATTAATGTACGGGAGTCTAGTACGTACGTATTACTAGTGCTCGATCTCCGGCCTCATCGATCTCCTGTATCACATACAGTGATGAGGTGTGCCACTACTAGTGACTGCACCCAGTGCATTGCAGTGTCTAGCTGTGTCGTACGTCTGTGCCAGGATAGCTGCCAGCGTGATCGTCGGTGACTCCATCTCGGTGTACTACGACAGATCCATCCACGTATCTTAATTTATTAGCTATATATATGATCGATCGATATATCCTGCAATTGGCATGTGAGACGACGAGATCGTTTCGCATCTCATCTCTGCCGTACACGTACGCTCCGACGTGGCAGGAAGTGCAGTGCAGACCCGTGCGATCAAAATAGCCGCACTCACGGACCTCTATATTCATCCTCTATGTATACGTCCTAGTCATCAAGATTCTGTCCTCTATATCCAATTGTCCCGCACTCATCCAAACTCTACCCTATCCTTCGGCGCCGGCATGGGCACGACCTCCCCCGGGCTCTGTCGCGGCGAGGCGGGGCGGGGGCGTGACACCGGGGCGCCGGCTTTCGCTCTCTCTCCTCGACGGTTGCGAGGTGGGGCCGGTGCGGACGGTAAAGGACACCCGCTATTCCCCGAAATTTGGCGTCCGAGAGCGCTTTGCGGACGGGATACCGTCCCCCGCTGCGGCAGATTTCAACCCGCAGGGAGTGGTTGCAGATGGGATAGAGGTCCCGGTGCAGGTAGTCATAGCCGCATACAAACCGCTGCATAGAGATATATCCTGAAGGATTGATTATATTATATATGTTGTTTCTAATAGAGAGAGATAATACCACAGAAATAATTTGTATAGCCATCTTTTATTTTTTTTTTCCAGGGCGATTTGCTGAGCAATTTTCTCTTAGGGCGGCGGCCCATTTGGATCCCTTCATATCTTTTGAAGAAATTGGAATCTACTTAATAGATTAGGCTATTTGGCATGGAATTTGAGATTCCACAACTTCCTAATTAAATTTCACATATAATCCTATCTTAAATTCATATATAGGGTGAAATAAAAATGTAGATCACCATGTTGTGTTTGTACACTTCAATTTAATCAAAGTTATACAAATTATGTAGCATATCTCCAATATATGCCTATAAACTATAATTTATTACAATGAATTCAATTTTAAGGATCAAACGGTGCTACAAGCTTTTGAACACGCTTGTATTTTTAAATTGGATTCTATCATTTGTTTGATAACCGGTCCTAAAGAAACGTTTTTGACCGTTTATAAAAAAAACCTCTTTTAAAATAAACCTATAGGGAGAACTGTCCATTACATTCTTATTGAATAACACAACAAAGAACAAGGATTGCAAAGTGTGGTAGTGAAGATACAGCAGTACATAGAAAATCTTATTGCATATTTCAACAAGCAGTATTTAGGTTTCATGCATGTGTGCAAAGTTAGGACCTATTTGGTGTGGCTTCCTCACCGAAGTGAGTGGTGCTGCATCAGATAAATTTCGCACCGAGAAATGTGCTTCTTCCTCTTGTGCATGAAGCCAGCCGTTTTAATTAGTGCACGGTGCTGGAGCGTTAAAAATTGCATTTTAGTAGTGCTGCAAATTAACCAGTGTCGTCACATCCATCAACGTCGTCTCCCATTGATCCGTCAAGATCAGTATATATATCTCTAACACTCTAGCAGTCTAGCTACTAGTACTAGCTAACCTACAAGGTTGCCATCCATTCATATATGCGAATGCGATGGATGCATGGTGGTATCTGCTGACGATAACTAATGGCGCCAACTTGCAGGAAAATGCATAGCAGATTGCGTGGCATATATATGCATATAGTGGAGAGGGCAGCTTCATATCGGTAATAATAAGATAAGATGAGCTCAGTACACCGCCTTCTTCAAACAACAGCCTCCGGTCCTCGTGCTTTCTTTAGCCAGGCAGCTTATCCTTCGGTGCATGGTTCGACTACACCACCACCATCTGGATCCGGGTTCAAGCTTCACCTTCAACCTCTGACGACGGCCCCAACCTTATCCTTGGGTCGCCGGTGCAAGCCGATTCTGCTGGCTCAACTGTCCCAACTACAACGATGCTGTGCGCGGTCCCTCTACATGGGTGTATGCGTCTCCGACGCCTTTGCGACCCTCCGTCGGCGGCCATGTCTTCCCCGACTCCGGCGTCAACGCTGCCTCCCAATCCAGATGAAGATGAAGGACCTAGTTGTAATCAGGTCTTCTTTTGAGGACCTTTATGTAATTTGGTTATTGTTTTAATATAATATAAGTGTTCTTGTCAAAAAAAAATTTATGAAACTAAGCTGAAATTTGAATAATATAAATTATACTCCCTTAATCCCTCTGTTCCAATGTTATAAAGACGTTGTCTTCTTTTAAAATATTGTTTTTACTGTATATGTTGAGCCCCCTACAAATGGTTTTTAAACCAACCGTGCCACTACAAACTGGCTATTTATATATACGGTGTGGTCGGGGTAACTAGCCAAATTACTCTTACAAGTCCCCTTGAGCCACCTCTACAAAGCCTTTACTGTGCAGTGAGTATATATATTTAAAGACATTACAAAACATCATACAAGAAATGGATGGAGTGCTTCATTTTGCCAAATTTTACACAAACATTATTTTTTTCTAGTAGTGTTGGGTGTAGAAAAGAAAACGAAATACCATATTTACGTACTTATCATGCACACACCGAATAAAACTGTTTATATATCTGGGCCAGATGAAAGAAACGTGATGTCAAATGGACACGCGCATGTCAGATCAGATAGAGAAAGATCAACTGTGACATGTAATAGTTGGAAAAGCCAGAGGTAAAAAAGAATCTTACTTTTCATTTTTTTTTTTTGTGTATGCCTGTGTATGCGCTTGCACTCTCATCATCAGATCGATAGAAGCTTCCGAACCCTGGTTTCTCTCTCCTCTCATCCAATCGCAGAGCTTACTTCCACAGGCAGCTACAACCAACCCCACTCACATCTCCCAAAAAGAGTAAACAGCAAAAAAAAAAAACTGTAATAAAAGTGTGTCGGTGTGTTAAAGAGTGCTGTTTAGTTAATAAAAACTAAATATTAGTAAGCTTTATTTGTTTGTTACTCATGGAGCCTTAATGGGGCAGTGGCCAATTTTTTCTTTTGAGAAGATCAAGATAGGATTTTATTATCAATTGTTTATATGTTAAAAAGGGACAAAGTAGCATAGGCACAATCAAAGTAACAAAAATAAGAAATGAAAACAAACCAGAAAAATTACACAAAGAACTCTAGCTATGTCTCCTTTGCATGATGGATAACCATTTACAAAGGATTCTTTGAAGGAGGCTTTGCAAAAGTGAAGATGAGATTATTTCTCTCTGTCCAAATACTCCAAGCAAATATTAAAGATTTCACTTGGGAAGTATGGGTAATTTGGCACTTAAAAATGCTACTTTGTTTATAGATAGCTAACTTCTGACCCCTGCTTTTAGTTTGAACCAGATATATATGCTACAAACTAAACTTGAATAACTATGCAAACGAAAGGGGTCATGGATCGAAAGACATATTTGCTCTTGAATCCAATCTAATCCATTACCACTTAAATTCCTCTATCATATACCCGCGGCAACGCACGGGAAATCCACACCTAGTTTCATTGGTAATTCACAAAACTAACTTGATGTTGTAAATGTGCTGGTGTATATTTCCAATAAACACTACTGAAATGTAGGAGACAATGACTTATATATTCAGAGAAGAGGCGGTGCTTTTATCCGATTATCTCTTTAAATGATTTTACAAGGATATGTTCACATCTAAAAGGATCGTCATAGGCGGCCCCTTCTAACAGCCAGCCAACGTACTCATGAAACCAAAGCTAGGTGTAGTGTAGCCCTAAGCTCCAAGTGTAAGTTTGTTGGGATTCGTTCGGAAACCTGCTCGTTTGCCCTTCATGCAGAAAATTGCAATGTGCGGCATGATGAACAAGCTGCTGCGGCACCTTTAATGGAAACATGCCTGAATTCATAGATAGTATACATATAAGACTGTACGACGGACAAGTTCATCATATTGGTTACAACACCTGGCCCAAAACATACACATGGATATAATCGAGATGCAAATGCACGACAGCAAAATTACTGACACTGCACGGCCGTGTATACGTACTTTTGGATTCCTAAAACGGGCACACTGCATGTATTTAATTTGGCCATGAATCTGCTCACGCCGTACGTGCCGGATGGCCGACAACACACGAGATATATATATGGAGCTGCCAAGCAAATCCTACGTAGTACGACCCATTTGATTGCAACAGCCAGCAGAGCACGTACAAAATATTTAACACGTACACGTACTTTGTATCATCCAATGCTATGTACTCTTTAATACAAGGCTAGCTAAGCTCTTTACCACTAGTACTATTAGTTTAATTTGGCGCTTATAACTATCGATCTGTATGCAGTTGGTTTGTGACATTTAACCAATAATTCGTATATATATTATGTTTGAATTCATGATACACCACAGGATGGCCTCCTTCAATCAAATTCAACCATGTTATGCACTTATGCATATATATTATTTTAGTTTTTTTGTTAATAAGTCAAAAAATTAACCATTTTTATAAAAAATACATTAACTAACATAAGTTGGTTATGAGGACTCAAATCATACTAAGTTTAATTTGCTTATAAAATACTGGAATAATGCATGGCCCATGTTTTTATGCAGATAAATGAACTACTTAGCTAGCTTAACAAATTTACGCTCGCCTCTTCAAGACAACTGTTACTTGTTGGACAAACTTTGCAAATTTAGTCCCATGAAAAACTCACGCGTGTTCATTAGCATTACCGAAAAAGCTTAAGTAATGTGCACGGCTTTTACACATATATATACTCCGTACGTACAATATAGCCAGCAAACATAGCTAGGACATGGGCTAGCAGCTGTATGTGTTCAATTCATATGCTGCATTCTGCTGCAAGCACACGTACTGGTACCAACTGTGCTTGCTTGGCAATACGATTCTTATTTATATATAGTACTGTACTTATATTTATATGCTCTTACATATATATAATATTGAGCTCGATCAGGACATGCCTCGTGTTAGTATGGCATGTCGCCTTCTTGCTACTTAATCTGTTGGATTAATTGGGTCTAATCCATATGAGATTTAGCAGTTAATCACTAGAATTTCAAAATCCCACAACAAATGCTAAGTGAGAGTATGATTAGTACCACATGCATGGTAGGTATACTCACCATCATTGAGAAGGAGCTCAACATAAAAATAAAGTTGTTGGTTGTTGCTTCTATGTGCAAGATGAGAGGGAAGCTGGGAGACTGCGCAAGCGTGCCGCCATGCCAAGCCGAGCCGCATACGTCGTGCTATGCTTTAATTTGCTCCTCAGCACTAACGGTCACAAACTCACAAGTGGCACCAACTGCTTAAAAGCGGCAGCGACTCTTGCTCATCGTGCAGAGCTTGTAAACCAAAGGCACTCTGATACACGTCGGTCATTGGAGCATGAGAAATCTAACATTTGTACATGTTCCGGGTGATGTTTAGTGCCTGCCGAGCAAGAGTAAGTCAGCAGTCATATTTAACTTGCGATGGACCTTGAAAAGGTTTGAAGCCGTGGCTGCAGTCTTGTTGATGATGAGCTGAGTGAAAGGCTTAACTTGCCAGTCAGGTGGACTGGTGCATTTCTGCTTGTTTAGGAAGTGAACAAGCTGTTCATTTACATCCCAGAGCACTAGTTCCGTCAAAAAAAACATCCCAGAGCACTCAGGCTTAGTTAGTATAAACAGAAGACAAAACACAAGGTTTGCAATGCGTTATCTTATCTGAAAAGGACGATGTGTGCTAGCTTGTGGCGGGATGGAGAAGCACATAGCAATTTTTTTTGGGTAGGGACAATACGTGCATTCTGAAGAAAAGTCTATACCTGTGTGCATTCTGAGAGAGGTGTACGTAGCAATTTATATTCAGAAAAAAAGGCCACAGAATTATCTGATCTTTCTCTGGATTCTAGCCTATAGTAAAGTAGTAAATAATGTTCGTTGATTAGTTAGGATATATCATGGCCAAATTAAAAAAATAAATTACAATGCAGGATGCTAGAGCTCGGTAATTAACAGTATGCATGTACATTTCAGGGAAAGTAGAATAAAGTGCGTGTAAAATAGTGGAGTTAAAATTTATTTTCACCACTTAAATGTTTAAACTTGCTAGGTAGGGACAGGAGACAGGGGGTGCGAGGTTTCGTGATGGGCAAGTTAGGTCGCCAAAAGATTCGTGGTGGGCCCAAGTGTCACCGTCCGTCACCGCCTCATCTGTCATGTCAATCACGCGCCGTCCCTTTCGGCTCAATTTTTAATCATGTCTTCATCTCACCCATCAAATCCCTTCTCCATTTATAATTCAACTAATTAATTGATTATTCCGAATGATTAAAATGTACTATAAAAAACTAATCATGGCTGTTGGGTCGCCATGTGCCTCACCCTTGCTAGCAGTCTGGCTATGCAGCTAGCTAGTGGGGTGTACTAGTCCCCATGCAAATATGCAGCATAACAAATAAATGGTGTGATATAAATTTTATTAGTTATTTTATTTAAGTAATTTACAAATGTTTGTAATTGGACAGAAATATGCTATTGGTTGTGGATCATGTCTAATAATCTCAGGGCATATAAATATCATTTTTTCAGATTATGGAAGTGTTTCGTATAATGTACTATACTAGTAACAGCATGGGAATTACATGTTATTTTAAAAATTATTGATAGAAAAAATTAATACTTAATCATCCATCGTACTGTATTATAGCTAGCTACTCCTCCAAATTCTTATTACCACTAGAGAAATGTCATTAACTTTTTAAATGCAGTGTAGCTTAACAAGAGTAGTACTCCACACATCATCCAGTACTAGCTCCTACATATATGTAATCAAGTACAACGCGGTTGGCTAGAATATGTGTCAATAACTTGTTTTCAATGGTAATTAAATATGTGTATGTAGCACCCCTTGCCTAGACATATAGCTCGAATCAGTAACTACTGTTTGTTGCATGATACTTGCACCTCATACATTTGTTTATTTTCTTGTCGTGCTAGCCCTGATGGTTCATCATCAAGGAAACTGATTTTGAATTTCTCTGGTGGTATTTCAATTTTCTAGGACAGTAATTGTACTATCAGAGAATTTCACATTTCCAATAGTGGCATTTAAACCCAATATAACTTTTTCAATGCATCAATCATATTTGATATTGATAATCACATTTATTGTTTTATCATATTTTTTGCAAAAGAAAATCGGATATGTATATCTGTAAACCATGACAAAATAATCAATGAATCTAATGATACTTATTTGGTATTATCCCATTCTAAAAATCATGTGATTCTAGCTCTATCCTTTAAGTAAGTTATTAGAGAAAAGTGTAACAGCTTTTATAACACAAAATAGCTAGAAAAGACAAATCATACGGATCTCGGCTACTATCACTAGAATGGAAGAATGGAATAGTACTGTATAGGCGCTGACCTAAATCGTTAGGCTATAGGTGTGGTTGTATGCACCCATAATCAATGAAGCAAAGTGCCTTAATATTTAATTATAGGAAGGTATATATATAGTTAATTTGTTGGGTAAAAATATTGCAGCCGAGAGATAATTTATTTGAAGCGAAGCGCCGCTCGATCAGGACAAAAAATGGCAATTCGTCATCTAATAAAAATATGAGATTCCGGCAGCTATCAGCTAATAGTAAATTAAATGGTTGGTACATATGTTTATGTGTGCACCTTCGATCTATTGGGTCTCTCCTTATTCTGGATAGGTGATACTTGCTACCACTAACATAGAAATTTTTTTTTGAGGGGCACTAACATAGAATTTGGATAAAAGTTAAGACAATTCGAAATCCGTTATATTTTGAGGACGGATCACATTACCTTCTTAAGAATTTATTCCATGTTACAGCCGTTAAATTGCATAAAATTAATATATGTGAATTTGGACATAATTAGTAATAATGTTTGTTCAGGAGCAGCTCCAATTCCTAAGTTTTTTCAGATCTAGCTTTTATATATAGGCTATGTCAAAGTTGATTGGAAGCTGTACTTTTAGTTTAAAATGGAAATAAAATACGTACTTACGGTTCACTCAAACACCTTCAATAACCACGCCCATTCTCTAATGAATTTTGTAGGCTAGATATGGAAGTTATTTTGTATTTGGTAAATGTGTAACACAATACCAAGAACCCTACAACCCACGTGAGAGGAAGAGAAAAAGGTAGCAAAAACATACATATACATATGTGAGACCTCCCGCAACAAATGCCATGCACACACAAAAGCGTCCTTAATTTGTCGCTCTTTTTCCCAAAATATTGGTCACCAAAACTTTGACATTAGCTAATTAGCTTTTGTGATTGATTTTTTAAATTCACCTAAAAAATATAAATACTCAATCTCCTCATAATATTATGTTTTGTAACTAATTAATTAAGGAGGTTAGTAAAAAAGGGGGGCCTATATATATATATTGTTATACACAGGGGAGATATGGGTATAGATACCCAAGGCATGGATATATCGAGATGATGTTGATGAGCTTTACTGGACATTTGTACTAGATATATTGTCACAATGATTTGAGCTGACTCGGGTCAATAATGGCCAATGGCCATGCATGGCATGTACATATCATGCCCTACCTTTACCAGACCGAAGCTTATATATAAAATCAAAGCTATATATAGTGCCTACTGTAGTAGTACTACTTCAACGAACTAGTCTAGTAGGGACCAGTGATTTGCATGCGTCCATGCGTGCGAGCAATGTCCACAACAATATTTGTAAAGAGAATGTAGTCATATAGATATTAAATATCCAGATATGAGCTAAATATTACAAAAACAGATATTCTGAGATGAAGCAAATATTACAATACGGATGCAACATAGATACTAGATGTCTAAACATGAACTAAATAATACAGAAAACATAAACTAAATATTGCAGGAGTCTAGGTAGATGTTCATGTTGACACAATCGTGCATAAAAGAGTGTAAGGACATAAGATAGCATAGTGCATACAGGATTTTGGTGCAAATGAGTCTATTGGATCGGAGCAGAAGGGTTAACTCTGCGGCTGCAGAGATGGCAGAAACTGAGATGGTTCATACTTCATGATGAGTGGCCAAGCAGCTCTTCTTCGGTCAATGTATCTTGTTCCTTGGGTGCATATAGGTTTCCTCTTGGGAATTCATAGCTCTTTTACTATCTCATGGTTCCTGCAAAGATTCAACAAATTAAGAAACCTATGCACAGTAGGTAGCTGACAAAGGTGATCGAGTCAACATACATGCACTATATCAGAATTGGATAATGAAGAATGCATGCCCTTGGGAAAATGATGTCTACACGAATTGGATAATGAAGAATGCATGCCCTTGGAAAAATGACGTCTACACTTTGTTCAGACATTATTGGAAATAATAGTGCCGCAGTATTTGGCTCAACTAATAATATGGTGCTTCAGGATTCTGTGGCTTGCCAAAAATGGTTATTAAATATTAAGAACTACTCTAAAGAACAAACACAAGCCATGAATCTAAAAGCGTTACCACAATATGGTCATACATTTCGAAGCT
This sequence comes from Bothriochloa decipiens, assembly GCA_023333625.1. Lineage (NCBI taxonomy): Eukaryota > Viridiplantae > Streptophyta > Magnoliopsida > Poales > Poaceae > Bothriochloa > Bothriochloa decipiens. The sequence continues at coordinate 69,282,101 of CM041631.1, forward strand.
GATCATGTGAAACACAAGAAAATGAAGAACTATTTAACAGTCATTGACCTCTTAGCCTATGAAAAACTTGTCTCTGTCACAAGGTAGGAATAATACAATAGCATTATCTTATATATTGACTAAAATAGGAAATAATGAGTATGTTCTTGTTATTTTGTAGAGAAACATTGTTGCCTTTTTTCTTCCTGTTTCTTCCACATCATCACTTATCCACAGGTAGGGCACATATGCCAACATGTAGTACCTGATTGCTTGAGGTGGTGCCTACTGGCTAGCAACACATCTATGAAAACATTACATTAAACACCATGAAGAAGGCACTTCCCTAAATATTCTACCTACAGAATACATATCGGTACATGTCCAACACATTCAGGGCAGAAGAGGCACCACAAATGAAAAAATAACACAATACTTGAAGGGCATATGAAGATTGGAGTGGTAGGTCTATCATTTTGTTCTCCTGTGCTCATGACTGGTGAGTGGTATGATAACCGGGACAACCGACATTGTATAGCCGTAACTTAGTAGCAACTTGAAGCATATAATTTTAATCGGAAACAATAGTGTTTTCATCCTGCTAGGTCGTACAGCTATGAAATGAAGACAAATAGAAGAAGATACATCAAAGAGATGAACATGCATGAGTAATTGAGTATAAAATGGAATAAGAGACCAAATCTTGGCACCAACTCTGAACAATGTGTAATCCAAAGGATTCCCATACTTTTTCTTGTACTAAAGTCTAATTATCAAATATTATATACTTTATCTCTGTAATTTCAGCTTCCTATAGACCTCTAAAAAAATATCTGAATCCATCCATTCCACTGTCTACTTGCCAAAAAAAATAGCGGACACAACAACATATACCACTTACTTTGGTTTGGATCTTGGTCACTTCTTGAGCCCACAACTTTCGTAGAAAATTGACAAGGATCATGGAGCAGGAGCAAGTAGCATACCAAAATTGTGTCGGAAAAAGGAAGAAAAGCAAGTGTAAACTTAAAGATGATGAAAAAGAAGCAGGGATAGAGTAACCTTAAGCTTTGGTTACTCGTGGATGACGACGCCATTCCTCTGCCTCCGTTTCACCATCCCTGCCGACACCTTGACCGCATGGATCCATTGGTATCTGTCGCCATGCTGCCCATCTCTTCTGTCTCTATTGATAGGGCTACAAATATGCAACAAAGGGAGCAGAGAGTTAACTCCAGACATGATATATGGTAGCTGATACAAAGGAAAGAGCTGAGAAAATAAGATCAAGCAATGACAAAAGTTGCATCCATGAAAAATAAAAATAGAATTTATTGCATTGTAAGAAAATTGAAATGGAAGAAAGTCTGAAAGACATAGAAGTACAGACTAATGGAAGCAACATTAAACTACCACAACTTGCAGAGAAAAAAAGGGAAGATCTTCCAACTAGAATGACCAAACCATGAGTAAAAAGCCACATCCTACATAAGTTTTGTTTTATTTCCATGAGGTATTGCAAGTAAGCATAGTTTGCTTCTTGGTGATGGCAGCCCAACATTTTGGATGACATCACTATTTTGGTTGATATGTATATAGAGTTTTGGGTTAAAAACATAAGAAAACAAAATTGAATTTAAAATAAGAAAAGTAAACCACAAAATGTCAATGTAATCTAAAAACTCATGTGGCTGAGACATTATTCAAGTAAATTCATGAGTAAACAAAAAAAACAATGAGCCACTCAAATTAATACTATATTTCTTAGAAAACAGAGACTAAAGGAAAAACAAAAGGTATGAGCCACTCAAATTAACATTACTATTTCCGAGACACATATACTAAAGGAAAATTGAAAAATTTGTAATCCTAAAATATTATGATGACCGTATATGTTCTAGTGTTGAAGCAATCTGATAAAAAAAAGTGATGACCATACCATGGACTAATACTGGAGGATACAAATTGTAAGTGTTCTGATGGCAAACACAGATGACCAAATAGCACATGGAAAATCTAACGAAATAAGAATAAACATAGATTAATTGAAAGCATGGACATCAGCTCACCTCAAATTCTGCTAGGCTATTCGAATCCATTTCTGGAAAGAACACCTTCTCTCCGTTGACCACCTTGCATCACAGTACATAGGGGAAATAGCATGACCAACAGGGGGAAAATCCAAATCCTCATGAATGCACAGGCAAGAAAAGCACAAAGGCACAAAAGGCGGTGTCCTGAAGACGGAAGGAGATGGCCGAGCACAAACAATAGTATAAAAAAATTATAGAGGCGTGAAGTTACGGACCAAGCCTGTATGCCTATAGGGAAACTGAAACACCAAAGTTGTGATCATTGTGCTTTCAGCAGGAAGTTGCCATAGATCCAAAGGATTATACTATGCAACAACTTTGGTAAAGCAACATGCCTGGGGAATTAATCTCATATAAATCAAGAAACAAAGGATTACGTCACATGTACGATTTAAGTCTTTTTATTATTATCTCCTGCTACTTATATCAAAGAGAACCAGGTTCTTAACAATCAGGACTGTCAAACAGATTATATGAGAAAACTATGAAACAAACAGATCTAGCAGAAAAAAAGGAATTATGTAGCCAATCAGATTATGTAGCCAACACAGTATATAAGTATGGAGTATGAGGTATAAATACCATCTCATAACTGAAGCGCATGGTCTGACCAAACCATTCAGAGCAACAGAAGAAAGCAGTATCACAATTTGGGGAAAAACACTAATGAATCGTCTGCATTACACACATGCCGTATCGAATCATGAGCCAACAAACCTTACATCTAATATCAGGAGACCAAGTAATAAAAATTGCAGCAAGAATCATACAAACATGAGCACTCTAGGGCAGGACAACAAGCACTCCCCTGCAGCACTGTGAGACCCCCCTTCCTCAAACCAGGGCTAAGAACAAAAAAAATGCAGAACATCAATAAGAGTTAGGCCTTTGTTGAAAAGGAAACTCAGAGCCTGAATCCAAAGGCTTGCCTGCACAGATCCGATGGCAGGAGGGATGGATTCGGCCATGGAGGCACCGGAACTGCCAGATCCATCGTTGTGGGCCTCTTCCTTGCCGTGCATAGTGTAGATCGACGTCCATCCCCAGCGCTGGCAAGGGAAGAGGAAGGGGGCAAGAGAGAGAGAGAGAGAGAGCCTTAACCTACTGCAGCGGCCGACCAATAGCCATCTCGTTATTTAGGGCGGCCGGCAGGGCGCACCTCCGCAGCGGCTGCCTGCATGCCCGCAGTGGCTGGGGCTAGGCCACATGGTGCCTACCGGGCTGCCGGGCCCCTCGCGCCGCCGTGCCTGGCCTCCTCGTGCCGCCGCCGTGAGGACGAGCGTGAGGGAGGTGGCGCGCTCGCCTCGTGCCGCCACGCCGCCGCACCTGGCCTCCTCACGCCACCGCCACCGCTGCCGCCGCGAGGACGAGTGCGAGGGAGGTGGCGCGCTCGCCCCGTGCTGCCACGCCGCCGCGCCTGGCCTCGTCGCGCCGCCGCCGCCGCGAGGGCGAGAGAGAGGTAGGTGGCGTGCTCGGCCCGTGCGCTCGCTCGCGCCGCCATGGGAAAAGGAGAGGGAATGGGGAGAGCCTGTGTCGATCTAGGGTTTAGATGAGGAGAGTAAGAACGCTATTTATATTGGCAGAAGAGACATCGAGAGGAGCACTGAGAACCACCGGTCTGTGATCAAATGACCTAAAATTTTTTTTGCTATCGTGGACACGCCTTGGCCACAGACTGTTCTCTTTAAATATCACCCTGGACACGCCAGAGAGACGACCCATCGATCGTCCATCCGGCAAGTAGCAAGAGTCACACACGGCAAAGAAAAGGTTTCACATTTGCTGTTTTTGTTTTGCAGTGACAGTGTGCGATTAAAACACAGGATCGGAACCAAATAAGCTTACTAATAGAGAAGAACGAATGGACAGGTGAGTGAACTCAACGGGATCCGTTGGGCCTAACACTTACCTAACACTACTGTCTATTTATTTATTTGTTTGTACAAAAAATTCTTGATTATTTATCTGTACATATTATAGTTTCTCTTCAGCGGCAACTTTGCTCATGGAACATGGGACCAACAAGAAACTAGGATTCGATTCCTTTTTGTACTGATGCTATATATATATCATTGTATATATATATATCATCCGTAGACCGTAGTATATATGTAGTGGTCGTTAGCATGCAATCTAGTGACGTTCGTGGTGGCCAAATAAAAAGCATATGTCCTATCCTTTTCATATATGTGAGGGGAGCATTTCACATCTCATTTATTGATATTGTGAAACACCAGCAAATTTAATGAGTTGGCATGTTAATTATGAAGACAAAGATGACAACTTCAACTAGGTGAAATCCGTTGTTTGGCTGTGTGCCTCATGTTAGGCAGAGACCGGAAGTTGCCTCCAGTAGCTTTGTATTAACTCGATGTATTGCTAATGAGGATTTAATAAAAAGCTTCCTTTATCAAAAAATAAAGATAAAACCTGTTGTCACAGTTACCAACACAAAAGTTGATGCATGGCTTTTGGTGTGGTGAGCCTAGGTTAGCCCAATCAAACTTGCACAACAAAAACATGGGTGAACAATTAATCCATCGTGATGGTGTCCATGTATCTAGGTTATAGCACTATAGTCTAGTAGCATTCACTCTACTAAATTTATGATAGATTAGTACGATATTGAAACAAGACCATACTACCCTTTATCATTAACATGAGTTACTGCACACTAATTGTTGATTGTTCTAATAGCACATTAATTATAACATATATACTACACATATCGAAATGAAAAACTTTTCTTTCACGATCAAGCTCAACCGTAGACGTGTTTTTTATTAAGCAGAATAAAATCCAAACCCAAAGAAGACAACAAATAGTAACCGCGGTTACCAAGGTCCAATAGAAACCCCGACACACACCACACTCAAACAATTAAGGACTACATCATGAACTGTTGTGCTTCGAAAAAGCCGCAATCATCATCCAGCCAGAAGCGCCCCTAGGTTCTGTTGCCCGCCGTGCATAGCTCTGCCTCTTCCAGGATCGCCACTGCCAACGTCCCCGCTTGCGTGGCGGTGCCACCGAACGTCCGCACACGAAATGCAGAAACTCAACATTGAATTCTTAGGAGATGGGAGGGTGAACTGATTAGCCTTATGTGGATTGATTAATTCATCGCAAATTCTTGAGCTAGAAATATGTTTATCGGTCCAGAGACAAGAGAGGGATTAGGAGTGGTTGAGTTAAACGACCGATCGACAATGAGTAGATTGGACCAGCAGAGTGAGTGAGATAGGATAGGATAGGAGTAGCTAGGGGCCGGAATTGGATCCAAGTGGTACACAAACACAATATGTAAATTAATAAGCAATGAAGTGAATAATCAATTTGATGCTCGTACGTCCATCCCTAACTAATTCCCTCCTTACCCTCACTGCACTGGTGGGAGTACGTAATAATTAATGATATTCTTAATCAGAGTGACTGATGAGAGTGAAATAAAAGAGACCACAACCCCCTCGCAACCAAACCACACCATCATCCACCAGGCCACTGTGAATCTCTGAACCGAAAAAAGGCACTGGCCCCAGAGAAGCTCCCAAATCTTTTTTTGAGAAAGAGAAGAGACGCTCGCTGGCTAGCTAGCTGGTGCTGAGCCTTTGAGAGATCGAGGAGCACAAGCATAGAGCTCATCTCCAGCGGGATCGGAGCCAAGAAACCCAAGCTAGATCTAGCTAGCGACGGCGGCGACGTCCCCAAACAATCATCATGGCCGGTGCCGGCGGCGGTGCTGAAGCGGCGGGCGTCGTGGGGGGCGCCGAGTGGCCCTTCACGGCCGCCGACGACGCGTACTACGCCG